>SNVD02003987.1:0-193467 GCA_013180625.2 Boswellia sacra
AACACTTCATTTTAATAAGTCTTTTCTTGATTTTACAATTATTTCAATGATATTACTCTTGCACATAAATAAACATGTTAGTAATCACAATGAATCAATGTGTATTGTTATCATCAAAATTATTATGTAGCCATAAGGCTAACAATAACAAAATAAAGCAAAAAGAAAACAAATAATGCATTTAATTTTATTTGTTAGTGTACTATCCTAAGCAAAAACCAAGTAATAGAAGAGATAAAAAATAAATTTAAAAGTTTAAATTGTATTAACTCAATAATAAGTTTTAAAAATTATCCATTTAAACAAAAAGCTAGAATGAATTTATGAAAGATTTCATTTATATTGTCATCAATCCAACTCTGACTCTTCACTTTAGCTTTCTGATTCATCTTGTATAACTGCTAGAGGCGTGTCAATCACTATTGCAGGCACATTTTCTCTAGCCAAACTAACTTCATCAATGTTGTCCCTAAGTCCTTGTAATCTCTGGCTGCTAAATGATTCAATGTCCACTACTACATCTTCATCATTTGCCTTCCTATTCTCATCCATTTGAAACAAGTCTCTCAGTTTTGTGATAGCAACATGCCACCCTGTGTCAACAACATCTTCTACATAAAACACTTGGACTGCTTGAGATGCAAGAACAAATGACTCCTCAGCATTCAATAAGCAATTAAGATTCACAAGTGTGAAACCTAACTCATCATTTTTAATGCCTCTTGTAGAATTTACATCGACCCAATCACACTCAAAAAGTGCAACTCTTCTTTTCTCATCATAATAGTCTAACACAATGACATCCTTTAATTGCCCAAAGTATGTAACATCTCCTAAAATTGGACTTCAGTCTTTAACACTAGCAAAACTTGATGTTTTTGCTATAACAACCACACCACTATTTTGTGTCTTCCTTTTTTTGTCAATCTTTTTAATTTGAAACCTAAATCCATTTGTCTTGTACTTTTGAAATTTTGATGCTATTTTGTTAGGTCCTTGAGACAACCACATAAGATCATCAGTTAGATGATGATCAACTTTTGTAGCTAATTGCACTGCCTATTTCATTAGTGTACAAAAGTTAGTGAATTTTTATATATGTGTGTGTGTGTGTGTGTGTCAAAAATTGAAGTTAATACCTCAGTTTTAAACCATTTTGCAAAATTCTTAGTATGGGTGCGAGAAATGTCAATTTGTCGTGCATGACGATTTTCATTTTTGACAATCTGAAGATGTTGTCTGCCAAGCATACATTTTGATTAATAACCTAGATCATTAATATTATAAAGCAAAAAATTAAGGTAAAAATATACTAGAAAACTTACTCAATAAATGGTGCAACTTCATCGCAATTAAACAACACATATCTGTGTGCTTGCTCCAAAATGTGTGGATCTAAGATTATTTGTTAACCCTAAGGCTACATGATAATTTTGATGATAACAATACACATTGATTAATTGAGATTTACTAACATGTTTATTTATGTACAAGAGTAAGATCATTGAAATAATTATAAAATCAAGAAGAGACTTATTGAAATGAAGTGTTGAAGCTAAGGAGAAGATTAAATGTTAAAGGCACCAAAGTTTAAGAACAAGGTTTGACTCAAGGAATGTGACATATGACCAATGTTCAATCAATTGGTCATATATATCTCTATAGATGTCCAAATGACGTGATTCTTGAGCCTTTGGAAAGCTTACTCAATTTATAACATTTCATATGTGTTAAAGAAATTTAAATTTCAAGTGTAAGGTTGTCCAAATCATCATGCAAGTTGAAAGACAAATGGAAGCAGCTGACATGAGCACTAAATACTCTTTTGAACATATCTTGAGCCAAAAAAATCAAAATGACTTGATTCTTATGGCATTGGAAAGAGGACTTAATGAAAAACATTTCATATGTTTTGAAGAAATTCAAATTTCAAATAAAAGGCTGACATAATTGACATGCAATTTGATGGACTGACACAGAAAAGAAAATCAACTCATTTGAGCACCGAATGATGTTTTATCCATATCTTGACTTAAAGATATCCAAATGACTTGATTATTATGGCATTGGAAAGATGTTTCAATGGAGCAGATTTCATATGCTTCGAAGAAATTCAAATTTCAAACAGAAGGCTGGCATAATACACATTCAAGTCGGTGGACTGACACATGGAAGAAAAATCAAGTCACATGAGCACCGAATGGTGTTTTGGCCATATCTTGAGCTACAGATATCCAAATGACTTGGTTCTTAATGCGTTGGAAAGCTTATTCAAATTGTAGATATTTTGTGTTTTGTAGATTTTCAAATTTCAAACAGAACATTGACAAAAATGCCAGATAAAATTACGGTTTTTATGGTGGGCAGAAACTTTGGAGTTGGTGTCTTCACTTGACTAAGTTCATCCCATTTGCCTATAAAAGGAGCCCTTCTCCTATGCATTCAAGTAGGGCAAGAGAAGCATCTATCAAGTAAAAAACAAGAGAAATATCAAGTCTAGAGAGCTTTTATATTCTTTATCTACTATTTGAAGAAAGTTGTACTTCTGTTGTAAAAATTATCCTTGTTCTTGTATTGTGGTGAGAGTGAGATATTCTTGTAAAGGATAATAGTTATCCTTGAGAGAACTCTTGTTGTGTGTTATCAAGAGTTGAAGGAAGTTTCCTTGGTGAAGTTGTTCATCAAGAAGAACTCTTGGTGTGGTGTTATCAAGAGTTGATGGAAGTTGCCTTGGTGAGGTTGTTCATCAAGAAGAACTCTTGGTGTGGTGTTATCAAGAGTTGAAGGAAGTTGCCTTGGTGAGGTTGTTCATCAGGAAGAACTCTTGGTGTGGTGTTATCAAGAGTTGAAGGAAGTTGCCTTGGTGAGGTTGTTCATCAAGAAGAACTCTTGGTGTGGTGTTATCAAGAGTTGAATGAAGTTGCCTTGGTGAGGTTGTTCATCAAGAAGAACTCTTGGTGTGGTGTTATCAAGGGTTGAAGGAAAAAGTCTTGGTGAGGTTGTCCATCAAACAAGTTGTAAAGATTTCTATAACTTAGTGGAAAGCCTAGCTTGTGGAGCTAGGAGCCCGTGGACGTAGGCAAGGTTTGCCGAACCACGTACATCGAGTTTGCACTCTCTCTATCCCTATCCTCTTTACATTTACTTGCACTAGTGATTGTTCTTTATTGCTATTCTCTTGAATGCATTCTATTTTCATCTTCTTCACCTTTTTTGTCAAAGAAAGATTTAAATAATTTTCATCTTTCAAGAAAAGTTTTCTAAATCTGTTTTTATAAATAAAAACCCAATTCGCCCCCCCTCTTGGGTTGCCATACCTGGGTCAACATTATTGACTTTACTTCCCCCATTCCTTCACCAATTTTTTGAAAAATTGATAACTTCTCTCCTACATCATCATCTTCATCCTTATTATAATCATTTCTAGATGGTCGGTTGAATCTTGTTTCTATATTAACTAAATAACGGGAGCAAAATATTAAGCACTCGTCAACAAGATACCATTCTGCTATAGAACCTTCTTGATGACACTTATTCCGTACATATGACTTTAAGGTATGCAGATACCTATATAACACATAGATATTTCATTTGTTAGTTTAATATTTTTCAATATGCATAATTGTTATTATTAAAAGTATTCTTAGTATTTGCAAATACCTTTCAATTGGATACATCCATCGATATTGCATAGGCCCAGCAACTTTTGCCTCCTAAGCTAAGTGAATTGGTAAATGCATCATTATATCAAAGAATGATGGTGGAAATATGCGTTCGAGATGACAAAGTGTTAGAACTACTCGAGAGTTAAGTTGATTGTACTCATCCACTAAGCCAACTTTAGAGCATAATTCTCTAAAAAAGTTTAACAACTCAATTAACACTAACCTAACATTTTTAGACAAAGCTCTTCTTAAAGCCAAAGGAAGAAGTTGTTGCATTAATATATGGCAAACATGACTTTTCAATCCAGAAGTTTTTTGTTGTTTAAGATTCACGCATCTTGAGATATTTGCTGAGTAACCATTAGGAGCTTTCACATTTGATAGGACTCTACAAAAGATGTCTTTTTCATTTCGAGTCATTGTGAAAGAAGCTGGAGGTAAGAAAGTTTTTCCTCTAAAAACCCTAGGATGTAGAGCTGATCTTGTACCCATGTCTTTCATATCAAGACGTGCTTTTAAGTTATCTTTCGATTTTCCCTCAATATTCAGTAATGTTCCAATGATGCTGTCACAAATGTTTTTTTCAATATACATGACATCTAAATTGTGACGTACAAGGTTATGTTGCCAAAATGGGAGCATAAAGAAAATACTCTTTTTCTTCCAAGTTACACTATCAGTGTCATCTGATTTTCATTTAGAACTACTATTGCCTATTTTGTTTTTCCAATATGTCATACTAATTGAGCTCATCTCTTCCCATATGTCAATCCCAGTCAATGGAGTTGGAGCATTACCATCCAAGAAACGTTGATGGCCAAAATAACAAAATTTACGCCAATGTTTTAGCCTACAGTAAACAGTCTTCTTATTACAATAAGGACAAGCAAAACGACCTTTAGTACTCTATCCTGACAAGTTGGCATATACCGGAAAGTCACTAATAGTCCACAATAATGTAGCATGAATACTAAAATTCTCATTCGTTACAGCATCAAATGTTCTTACACCATTCTCTCATAGTTCCTTTAACTCATCTATTAAAGGTTGTAAATAGACATCAATATCGTTTCCAGGAGCATGAAGACCAGGAATAAGCAATGTCATAAGAAAATTGGGTTTCTTCATACACATCCATGGTGGCAAATTGTAAATCATTAAGACCACAGGCCACTTATTGTGGGCTAAACTCATTGTTCCAAATAGGTTGAAACCATCACTTGCTAACCCTAATCTAACATTGCAAGGATCTACAACAAAGCTTGGGTAATGCTGATCAAAGCTTTTCCAAGCTTCTGAATCAGCAAGACGTCTTAACATACCATCCTTAACACGATCCCTTGCATGCCATTTCATAAATGATGCTATTTTATATGACATAAAATATCTTTGAAGCCTAGGTATAAGAGGAAAGTGCCTTAAAATCTTAGCAGGAATCTTACGACTAGTACTATCAGACTCTTCAGTAACACGTTTCCAATGAGAAGTACCACACACAGAACAATCAAAAGCTTGGGCTTTATCTTTCCAGTATAATATGCAATCATTGACAAGCATCAATTTTTTTATACCCAAGACCTAAATCAGTGATTATTTTCCTTGTCCGATAGAATGAATTAGGCAAGGTCTCGCCTTTAGGTAGTGCCTCTTTGAATAACTTAAGTAACATTGTTACAGCTTTATCAGTCAACCCATTTAGACACTTAATATGGAATAACCGAACAATGAATGAGAGTTTTGTAAATTTCTTACAGCCTGGGTACAATTCTTGCTCAGCATCTTTCGATAATTTGAAAAATGTCTCAACATCATGATTTGGAACCTCATTATGTTCAGGTGCCATATCATCAAAGGCATCAAGACCACCACTGACATTGTTATCAGCGAAACCAAATGCACCATGTAGCATTCCATGCATATCATCTAATTGGTCTTCAATTTCATTATTTGTATTTTCATCTGTCAACTCAAGCTCACCATGGTATATCCATACATTCTCAAGGTACCCGATGTCTACCCCATTGCATATCATATGTTCCTTAACAATATCTCTATCATGACGACACACGTTGTTACAATTTTTACACAGACATTTGATCCTTCCACTTGGAGCATTAGTAAAAGCAAAGTCTAGGAATTAAGTCACACCCAATACAAATGTTTGGCTCACGCTTGATGCATGAATCCAACTCTTATCCATAAGATGATTGAATTCAAGAGTATATCATTGTGAGATTCAACTAAAAAAATACCAAATTGTGAGCCATTTGTGGAATGAAATTAAGGAAAGATGATAAATAATGACTCTAAATTGGTGTTAATTGATTGAATTAATGTTTTTTAAGATATAGCATGACCGTGCATAGAGCATGCATATTTACATATCTAAGAAGTTCAAATTTGATTATTAAGTTTTTTTTAAATTAAAATGTATAAAATTTAATTATTTAATTCAACTTTTAATTTCAATAAATAAAATTTACTATCCAATATTTAATTAACTATTTTTATTGATTCAATTGAATAGCTAAATTATCAAAATATTATTGGATATTAAATGAAATACAATTTTAATAAGGGTATTTAATATGCTATTTTTCTCTCTTGATAAGCCTTTTAATATAATAGTTAGTTGGAAGTTTTTAAATATTAAATAGTTGACTATCATTAATTTATTTCAAATTAAATATGTTTATCATTAAATCAATCCATGTTTTATTAATTATAAATGCAACTCCTTCATATATTATTTGTTAATAAATAAAAATTAAATTAAAAATTAATTTGTAAAATATTTTTAAATCTTTAATTATATGTAAAATGCCCAAAACAATTTTTACAATTTTTAATATATTTATTTTGATGTTTTCATGAAATTATTACCTTCTACATCGTGTAGTAATTAATTTTCTCTTTTAAGATTTTAATTGATGTATGAGGCACTATGGTTTTTACTAAAACATAGGTAAGTAAAGAAGTCTGTTGGGCATCAACTTAGACAACTATGGAAACATGATTTCTATATGCATGATTTTCATTGTTTACCACCACATAATGCTTTGCCTCTCCCATAGACAAAATTATGCCTTGAAAAGTTCATTAATAAGAGCAAGGCACTAAGTATCCCACATCAATTGGTTCCTAAAGCTATGGACCTTAAATATATGTAATATTTCAAGAAATAAACTGATGCGTTCGAAACTAGCAAGTATACTAGTCGCACAAGTAATAAAGTGATAAGTAGATATCGTTCCCACGAGGATTGATTCTAATTGAATTTGTTATTTTCCAGCAATAATAAACTAAATAGGGGGGGTTTTGTTGATTGATTAACTAAACTTAATACGAAAGCAAATGAAGAATAACACAAAGCAAAGTTAAATGGAGTGAAAAATCAATGAGAGACACTTGGTTAAGAGTTCATTCTCTGCCACAATATGAATTTGTGAATTAATATAGAATTGTAATCCAATTACAGCATTGAAGTTATCAACCGTAGATAACAACAAGCTCTGTTATCCCAATCTTTCCTTACTTTGTTGTTAAATAAAACAAGCTCTTTATTTAATCTCTATCCATTAAACAACCTAGAACAAGCTCTCTAAGTTTAATTCAATAGAAGCATTACGATGAGAAAGATAGGTTGATCTAAGCAATAATCACACAAGTTCGGATTATTTAACCTAGGTTGTATTTTCCAATTGCAATCTCTGATCACAATTTTGCTACTAATGATTGGAAATTCATGACAATTACGGATCAAGATTTCTAATCTAGCAATAGACAACAACAGATTATATTCAGTTGGCCATTCCAAATACAATCAGTAAGCAATCATAAGCATTAGATATGGGAAAATACAAGCAACTTCAATTAGAGAATTGGATAACAATTTCTTACACAATCAACTCACAAAATCCATATCAAGGGCTTTGAAATCACCCTCAACCAATTCAGATTTAGTTACACATATTCAATCAGAATAACAAATACAATACAGAGAAATTCCAGAATTGAAAAGGAAAGAAAGAACTTAGCAAATTCTTTGAAAATCTTCTTTGTAGATGAATCTTCTTGGAATTGTAGTTCCTCCTCTTTCAAAATCTTCTTTCTCCTTCAAGAACTCCAAGGGATGAGAGAAATCCAGAAATGCAGCCTCCTCCCACGTTTTCCCCTCTTCAAGTTATGAAAATAAAACCCTAAAATGTGTTTAAATACTCTGCTACAGTAACCTGCTACAGTGTCCCGTATTATACATGCTACAGTGATTTGTGGAATTACATTTCTATACTTCTCACACTGTTTTGATTACAACTTTTGGTACACTGAATGGATTTATAAACCGTAAATTTCTCCAGAAAATAGACTTCGAGAGCTTTCCAACGGTATATAATATGTCATCGGGTTCATTGTATATCAATACAATTAAATCCGAGAATATGGTTGACTAGCTGAGGTGAAAATGAAGGGTTTTACTCCATTTTTGTGCAAGTTGCTCCAAAACTCCTACAAATATCAAAACCACACAAAAACATAAAAATACTAAGGAATATAGCAAAGAAACATGGACGAATTGATATGAAAATGATATATAATTAGACACCTATCATAAACTAGCTCACACAATGTACTATATCAAAATCTAATTACTTTTGCTAACAGTTCAATAAAAAATACGTTACATAACATAAAATCATACAAGATAACCAATTGAAAGTAGCATACGGTAGATTCATGGTAAAGAAACCATCAAACAAGTATCACATATTTCTAATTCATAATATAAAAAATAATATTGACCAAGCAAATATGTTTTCACAAAAAAAGAATGAAATTTAAGTATCTCTTAAAGAATGTACCTCGGCTTTCTTATGATGAACTTCCAAGTATCAGTAAGACCTTTGGAGAAAAAAATTGCCTAAATAGTTGGACCAATTCCGAAATATGAACCTAAAAATAGAAAAGAAATTTACTAAACCCATTAGTGAAAATGATTTTCGATATGATTATATTTCTACTGTTTACCACAAAGATAGCGCTTTGCCTCCCTCGTACGTTGTAATTTGAGAATAAAACTTTAAATTTAATAAAAATTATTAAATTTAAGAGCAATTGAAATTTTATTAAATTGTTCATTTAATATAAATATTAAAAATATTAAAAAATAGTTAATTATTATTTCAATTATTTGACAAATTAAATAATTTATTATTTAAAGTTCACAATTAAATAATAATTAATAAATATAAACAATAATGATAACCATTAAGTCATTTGTGCACATTAAACTTTAAACAAAATTAAACTTTGGAAAGCCCCTCGAAAAAATTAATCTTTCATTAACAATTAAATAGAGAAAGTAAAATTAAGCATAAGTTAAACAAGAAAGCACAAACTAAACTATACTTAAGCTACAATGCTTGTTTCCATAGTCATTTATATAAATCAACAGATAATTAATTTATAAAAAAGATTATTAGCGTTTTACTCCATGCAATGTTGAACTCCTGCATTTTGAAAATATTTCTTAATTATGAAGGCAGTTTGAGTATTTTTCTTAATTTAAAAAAAAATTGATGTTGTAAGTTTTGGTTTGGTTTGACCATTTTCATTGTCCAAGGACTAATTTAACAACTCTATGAATATTTATTTGTTTAAAAAATGTCCTCAAATAGTTAGACATTATTCTATCATTTTTTTGGACATTGGAAAGTGTCTGAAATGTTATTCTATCAATTATATTGATTTTCCTTATTAATAAATTATATATATATATATATATAGTAAAGGTCAATGCACATTTTTTACAAATAAAAAAACCAATGAAGAAAATAAATCTTGTTAGACAATCCACTTAGCCTACTTTCCAGCTTATTTTCTCTTATAAATTGCCCCATTTGGCTAATAGGATAGGTCAATGCAATGTCAATAAATTCACTTGCAGAAACAACTTACTCTAAAAACTTAGTAGCCATTGACTTTTTATAGTGAATTATACAAATCTAATCTAGGTGGCTTATTGTGAGGAAGAGAAAGGTTGTGCCATTACTTGCATCCAAGCAACCTGTCAAAGTCGATTGAGAGAGTGTGACATGTGCTTTTGGTGGAACAAAGTAATCCACTCCTTTACGATAAGCCATTTGGATTACATGTAACTCGTGGAAAAAAAAGAATGTGTTTTTGTCATATCTCATCGCTTATTTCTATCTGATATATAACCAATATCATAAGGCCAAGGACTCTTATGATAAATTCGATAAAAAGAAAACAAACAACAAGCATTCAAATTGATAGTGTGTGAACAAAGAACTAACCTATAAATTTATCAGATGGTATCTGATAAAGGGAAGGGCTTTCCTAGCATGTTATTGGAGAGAATTCTATTGGGGTCTAACTCTTTCCTGGCTTTATTGCAAGAATCTACAAGAAAACGTTGTCCTAGCCTTGCTTGGAGAGCTACAAGCTTTTCCTTCTCCTTTGGAACCTGGACAAAATTGATGGAGATTTAAACAAAAATAATTGAAATCCTTGAAAAAAAAAGGAGGTAGTTGCTTTTTTCACTATTGAATTATAAAAGAATTTTATTGGTCCAATGATGGTAAAGATTGATCATGTTAGAATTATTTAACAACCTAAATTCAGCACCAAAAGAAAGATTTGGTACTCTAGCATGACTCTAGAAAGAAATATTATAAATAATTAATAAATTAATCTTTTATTAAAAATTACTTCTCATACTGTGATTTTAATTTCAATTTGACATTTAAACAAACACTTGGAAGTCAATGAAAGATAAACGATCTCCAATAATGAGTGTTACATAACAAACTACAAAATCAATTCAACAAACATAATCATTCAATCATAATAAGATCCAAAATATTACTAATAAAAAATAGAACCAAATTAATTAACAAAAAATAGTTCTTTAATACAATATAGACTTGTTTTGAGGAATGTTGAAAACTATGTTGGCTACAAAACATATATAAGAAAATATATAAGAATTTCATTGAGTAAAATTGTCAAACAATCAAAACATGTGTAATAAAATAAGACTATGAAAAAGTACTTCGATTACCTGGAGTAATTTTTAATATGTTTGCAAAAGGCACCTATCCACACAGTCTAGAAAGGGACAGTTGATGGCTGGCAGTAAAGAGTGAAGTCAAAGTGAGGCCACTTAGATGAAAGAAAGAAGAAGCGTAATTAGAAGACTTATTTGATTGTGATGGGATTCAAGTTTCGCTGCGAGGGAGTAGTTAGCATAATCTGAAATTTTTTATCATTGATTTGGCGATAAATTTAGGATCCTAATAGGAACAAATTTTTATATTGTGATATAAGAAGAATACGGTTAGGGAAAAGAAGATACTTGCCGTGTTTAAAAAAAATGATTTGCAACTAATGCTAATGTATATATAATTTTTATATTATTTAGAGACAAAATAATATAGTCACAAATGGTAAATTTATGATTTTTTACTTTTTGTGACAGATTTAGTGACTATTATAAAAAATTGTCTTTAATTAAGTAAAAATTATGGCAGGAATTTAAGTGCCAAAATTATTAGGCCCCTCTTGTGACTGTTATGATTATATGTCTCAAAAATTTATTTATAGAGACATAATTTATAATCTGTCATAAAGAATTTGTCCCTATATGTGACTTTTTTGTATTGGAGAATAGTCTCCCTAATGTCATGTCTTAAGCATTTGGCCTATCAACAATAGTGAATTCTATCATAAGGCTGTTTGGGGTCTTCCATCTCCAGCCTTGACATATAGATAAATAGAAGTTAAAGAGTTGACTCTTTCTCCAGCAAACCCTACTAATAAAGTTTGGATCAGACATAGTTGTGACTTCTTAAGCCCTATTTTGTCAAAAGCATCTTTATATAAAACATTAACAGAGCTGCTTGTGTCCATCAAAATCCTTTGACATTCAAAGTCGACGATCATAATTGTAACCACTAATGCATCTTCATGTGGATGAACTACCCCTCTAGCATCATCGTTTGAGAATAAGATTGGGGCATGGAAGGTAATCGATCTTCTACTAAAACTTACAATAAAAATCTCCTTATTTAACCTTCTTGTATAGTTCTTCCTTGAATTGTTAAAGTCTCCAGTTCGATTGGCTCCACCTGAATTGGTGGTGATTCTTTGGACCTTAGGTGGTCCATTTACATCACCTTCCTCGTGTATTGGTTTTTTGCCCACTTTGATTATCTTGTACTTATAAGCCTCACAGACTTTGTCAACAAATTTCCTTAACTCTCCAGGCCTAACCAACTCTTCAATTTGATATTGTAATTCATAGCAATCCACTGTATTGTGCCCGAAGCTTTCATGAAAGTCGTAATACTTGGATCAGTCTAGCCTTGCAGGTTTTGTTTTGATGGGTCGTGGTTTTCTAAACAAGCTTGACGTGTATATTGCTACAAAGATCTCATTCCTTGTGTAATTGAAGACTGTGTAATCAGTGAATTTCGCTTGCGGCTTATAATCTTGGCTACTCACTTTTGGATATTGTCCTGCTCTATAATTGTTTGCTTGATAGTTGGCTGAGCCATAGTTGTCAACCTGATGAACCTCAGGTCTCTTTGGAAGTGTTTGGGGTTGCTGTCTTTTGTATTCCAATTGAGGTTTTGGTTGTCTTGGACTTGATGGTCACATCCCAGTGAATTGTCTGTTCTTGGATTGATCTTGCTTAGATTTGGTAGGTTGTTCATTTTGCTTTTTATGTCCTTTAGAACCATATTTGTCATCTTGCACCCTTTGACTAAAGGCTTCATCTGTTCTAGCCATGTTTAGAGTAGTATAGGAAGCTTCCTCATAACTCGTAGTTGGAAAATCAGACAAGTATCTCCAAATCCTATTAAGATTGAGTCTATTCATGACTCAAGGTAGTGGAATCCTTAAAAGTCCCCAAACTCATCACCATGCTATGGTAGCAACTAACATATTCCAATGTGGACTCCCCTTCCTTTCCCTTAACATTTCCCAACATGTGGCTATGCTTACGAATACTCCTTGATGCCCTAAAATAACTCAGGAATTGGTCACAGAAGTGTTGGAAAGTGGTTATGGAGCTCGTCCCCAAAGATCTAAACCATTGTTTAGCTGGTCCTATAAGTGTGAGCAAGAAAGCTTTACAAGACATGGCATCAATAGGATTGTACATAGCAATACATGCATTAAAAGCTTCCAACTGTTAAAGGGGATCTTTCTGACCATCATAAGAATTCAAGGCTAGCAAGTTAAAGTTGGGAGGGGAAGGGCATCTTGCTATTACTTCTGGAAAAGTTGAGCTCAGGTTTAACTCAGGTGCAAAGCTAGGTTTTCCCACTGCTTTTGCTTGTTTGAGAAGAGCCATCTCTCATTTTAGTTCCCTAAGCTCCAACTCTTGTTGGGTGAATGGACGTTCTCCCGCATTGTCATGAACATTATGCCTTTTTAAGCGACAATTGTGATGCCTATCAAGTTCATGATTTCTAACCTAGTAGTTATGGTTTTCTAGCTCATGGTTTCTATTTTTGATAACCATCATGTCCCTCATGCTCAAAGTGAGTTATTCTATTGTAGTGATGGGAATGGATTTAAGGCCTCAAATGATGTTCTCCCACTTGTTGATTGGGGTTTCATAACCAACAGCCACCATTATCATATCCATGCCTATTTTCAAACAGGTTCCTAGATGGAGTATTTGCATGAGGCCTAGAGCTTGCGGTGTGAATTTTGACAATTAGGCTTTTTTCTCCCATCTCTTAGAGCAGGACCTCCCACATTTGTTGCTTAGCTTGGATTAGGGTGCTGGTTCAGGCCTTTCGTGCTCGTGGCTTTAAGTTGTGTTTGGTCAGCATTTTAGTGGGGGTGTCGACTAGGGCCTTCCATATAGAATCCATAGATGGGTGTTTGTGCTAAAAACATAAGTTGTTGGTTAGGTGCGGGCTAGTAATAGGATCAGTTGGGTGGTGGTTAAGTGTTGTGTTTGGGTTTGTGTTTGGAGTCTTTCCTTTTCCTATCAACTCATTGAGCATTGCTTTTAGTTGAGCATTATCCTTCTTGAGGCTTCTCATTCAACTTCCATACCCTTAACTGATGTTTTTAGACCCAGCAACTGGTTGTAGGCTATTAGTGACACTAGCCTCCACACCATCCATTCCCAAAATGTTTCGAAAAGAATTTCAAAGAGTAAAATAGGGTCTTTACACCTTAACAAAAATCGAGACCACTGACAAACGTCGATTCCCACAGACGGCGCCAAATGTTGATGATAAAAAATTGGACCAACCAAAATCAAATAAAAGTATAAAGAAAATGAGAGAATGGCAAGGTTGCCATCGGGGATATGAAGGTTGGAGATGATAGTAATGGACTGTGATGGTTTCGTTGGGGGTTAGTATCTGTTGAAGGCTATTAACGCCTTATGAAATGTTGGTGGTAGGTGAGATGAGGGCTGAAAATGAAATCAAGGTGAGTTATGATTTGAGATTCAAGTGATCTCGAATAGCATCAAGAGGATGAGCAAGACATGAGCACAAAATGATGAATGGTTTGGCTGAGACAAGTTGGTAGCAAACCTCTAACAACCTCTGATAGTATGGGGACAGGCCGCTACGAATTGAAAACGACACCTGGATAGGGTCCTCCTTCTTCAACCTAAGAAAAATAGCTTTAAGGTAGTCCCATGGCGGTTGAAGCGACTTTTAGTATAAGCAACCTTTTCCTAGCAGCTACACAACTACCAAAAAGGTTAAAGGGCATCGGATTTTTCATCGATAATAACTCTCTAATGCTTAAGTCAGTTTTAGGTAAGCTATAATAGTGAGAAATGATTAAAAGAAGGGCGTGAAAAGGATGTTGTCATGAAAGGAAAAAAATAGAATAGTCACTACAATGGAGGTTGGTGAGAGTAGGTAAATCCTGGTGAATATGTTCTGAATCTTCGTGGAGATTATCCCAAAAGTGAATCCTCCCCTTACCTTCGAGGCATAAATAGGGTTTCTATAGAGGGTCTTTAGTGTGTTACCTAGATCTTGGTTGTTCATCCCTCTAAAGTGTCATAATCTCCAGGCTTTATATACTATTCTAGATGATTTTTGAGTGAGTTTAAAACCCTAATTTTAAAGAATTGAGGTGCTACCACGTGGCCAATCGTTGTTACCTTGTTTATGGACAATGGTATTAAGATTTGGATGAGATGTTAATCAATGAGCTAGGGACCAATTTGTCGATGTTAGATAATTTGCCAAACTGAACCTTAGTTTGGTAACCCTGAAGGGCTTATGGTGATTGATATTGTGTGTACAAAATGAATGAAAGCACAAGTAAAACTATGAATTACTACATAACTCTACCCTCCACATAGAGCGATTGTGGCTTATTAAACTGAGGCTCAGTTCGGTAAAGCTTAATTTGGTAGGAAGTGGTGACTGACTGAACTAAGGTTCAGTTTGGTAAGGCCCAACTAAGTTACAAGTGATAATTCTAATTTTATGTGTGATACTTTCGATTTAGCTCCAAATAAACTAGTTCTTTCATATATTTGAGGGTTAACTCCCGAAAAGGACTACTTGATTGATGCTTGGACTTTACAAATGTCACTGAGCTGACTTAGGAGGTTATTTTGGTCTCTCAAGATGAATTCACAAATTACCATCCACACTTTCCATCATCAACTCTATATGTAAAGGAGATGACGCACCAGCACGGGCAAATGTAAGTCAAAGAGTTGACTCATTTGCAGCATCATCGTCCTTTTCATCGTTTGCAACATCATCATCAGTCGTGGATGATGTCAAAGAAGCTAAGCCGCCATGGGACGTTCATGAAACCATATATGGAAATTCAAGACCAGGGCAGATGCCTAGAAAGAATCAGGAAAGTTTAGTTCGCGTGAAGCAGAACACACCGAGGACAAGACATCCAATTATTAAGATTTTCCGTGAACAAGAATTAAGTAGTAAACCGCTAGCTCTTGCCATTCCGATAGTGATAGGGCTTTTGGTGATTCTGCGAATGCGCAGATTTCAATTCTTGTCATTGCAGGGGTTCTAATGTCAAGCATAGCTGCAAACTGGGAGGGGATTTTGCTTCGTGAAACCTTTCATACGACTTTCGTTGGCTTAGAACTCTTAGGGGCTGCCTTTATGTTATTATCTTTCTATCTAGTTGGGGTTTGCATTCTACCAATATATCTAGCTTGGTTTCAAATTTTACTTTGGCTTGCCAATCTTATACCCTTTTTTATAATTTTTTGTTGTTCCATAAATCTACCTTGGTAACTTCAATAGGCTGCTGCCTACTACACAGGTACTTTAGATACTGGGCGAGCTAATACTAGCCTTACCGCTGTGTTTAACTATTTTCTGTTCATTTATTTGATTTTTCTTGTGTATAAAATAACATGTAGCTTAGATTCCATGAGAGATTTGTATTTTATTTGCTTCAATTTGTATTCATTTTGCTTTCAGTTTTAGATGTGTTGCACCAAATCCTGGCCTCATGACTTGCCGTGATAGTCATATAATTTACTGGATGAAATTTAATAAAAGTATTAGAAAAATATGAAAAACTTTTGTATTTTATTTGTGTCAATTTGTTTTCATTTTGCTTTCAGTTTTAGATGGGTTGCACCATATCGTGGCCTCATGACTTTCCGTGATGGTCATATAATTTACTGGATGAAATTTAATAGAAGTATTAGCAAAATATGAAAAAGTATTGCTAGGGCCTTCGAGCGGATGTCGTACATGAAATATCCGTAATAGCTTGGTGTTAAAATTAATCAGAAGCTTCAAGAAAGCTTGGGCTTCAGGTTTATTCAGTTCATGTTCTAGTTCTACATAAAATATTCGTAATAGCTTGGTGTTAAAATTAATTAGAAGATTGAAGAAAGCTTGGGCTTAAGGTTTATTCAGTTCTTGTTCTAGTTATCAGAATTTATTTGGGGTTACATTCGGATGTAGAGATTGAGACTTGTTACCTTTTTCGAGATTCTGTGATTAAATTTGAAGGGCTTAAAATTTGTTGTGAAATTTTTAGTCTTGCCTTTTTATATGTGAACCAGTTCCGCTGCTTATTTTTTAACGATTGGACACAGATATTGGGCACATTAATGTCCATGAATTGGTGCAACCAAGAGCTTCGGCTGCCCCCTCCTTTCAAAAACAGCAGAAATCTCCTCTGCCACCCCTAACTCCACACGCCTCGCCGCCCCCGCGCCGCGACGGGCCCCTCCCCCCCACCACCGCGCGCCCC
This sequence comes from Boswellia sacra, assembly GCA_013180625.2. Lineage (NCBI taxonomy): Eukaryota > Viridiplantae > Streptophyta > Magnoliopsida > Sapindales > Burseraceae > Boswellia > Boswellia sacra. The sequence continues at coordinate 16,932 of SNVD02003987.1, forward strand.
CCACACCCCCCACCACAACGCTCTTGTCACTGTGATCTTTTCTTTTGGGTAGCTAATTACACCCAAAAAAACCCTTAATTAAAATTTATATTCACATTTCTACTTTGTACAACCTCTAAAAACTTGCAAAATAACCTTGATTTTAGGTTATAATTTAATTCAATTAGCTTATTTATAACCATCGCCAATATTTTTTTTTTTCACTCTAATCATATTGCAAGTTGACGTGCTTCGAATTTTTGTTTGTATTTTCAATCATTTTACAGTCCAATTAAAGTTAAACTTGTATCTACTAGTTTATCTGCTAGGAGCTTTTAAATTTATTATATGTGGTGCCTTTTTAACCAAAAGGTTTTGATGGTTTTACTATGATTTATTAGTTTTTCTTTCAATATTAATTGAAAAAGGGAAATGCGGGTTCATAAGATTATATAAGTATAAAAAAATTAATTATTTTTAATAATTAAATAACTGTCCTTAAAATTAATTTAAAGGATGAATTGGCTGCAAAGATCACCCTTGTTTTTTTTGTTAAAAGTGTAGGTGATAATATTTAGAGTCAATTCTCAAGCCTCCCTTAAGGTTTCTTGAAATTGCATGTGACCACCTCTAGTTTTAAAAATCTCACATAACTCCCCTCTTCGCTAAGAACCGTTAAAAGTTCTGTCAAGAAAATATAAATTTTCTATATGACATATGGTTGATTAGTCAAAAATATTAAAAATTTGAAATAAAAATAAAAATAAAACCCAAAACTTATTAATAGTCTTCCGTCAACTACCATCCTAAGTAGTCTTGAAAAATTACTATCACAATGAAAAAAAGCTTTGTATTAAAAAATTTACATTAAAATCATTTATTAAAATCTCAAAATAATAAAAAATTTATCGTATTTGCGCCTATAAGAAATTGTCTTATAAATCTTAAGTCTTTCCAGGCACTTTCTTTATTTTTCTAATTAAATTTATGGGCTTTAGAATTTTAAATATTTTTAATAGCCAATTAAAGGTAATTTACAAAAATATGCATATGCTAACAATTCTTAAATGAGAGAGGAGGTATGTCAGATTTTTAGAACTAGGCTTAGTTACGTGAATTTCGACAAACTTCAATTCCTTTATTATTATTTAAATGGATGGTTGAGGATGCAAAGCATAGTATAACCCATTAAAGATTAAATTATAGGAAATTTTATTATTAGTGAAATTTCAATCCATAAAGGGTTTTAGAGAAAATAAATCACATAGAAACAATATGCAAAGACTTGAACCCACTGGCATATCCATCCAACCTTACTCATGGAAGCTTGCGAAGAATAGAAGTAATCATAATAGAGCAGTTCCTTTAAATTCAAAGCTGAGTGCTTGTTGTTAAGGCAGTGGAAAACAATGATGCTTCATATTCGATGATAAAATATTGAATCCATGATAGCTCATCAGTGGCAGACCTACACAAAGACCAGGGGTACCCAGGCCCCCTTCCCAATTTTGAAAAATCGCATATACCCTCCTTACTTTGCTTTATTACTTTTACATTCTTTTCTTAAAATTTTGAAAAAAAAAATCAATTTCAAGTTTTATAATTCTCTTTTCTTTTTCCTAAGGACTTGAGCTACTTGAGGCATACAATAATATAAGTTAATATTATATTTTAATTAACTTTTATTAGTTGATTCATAAATAGAATTTTAGTTTTCTATTTTTATTTATTTAATTCTACATAAATTATATGTTTTAGTTTATATAAATATTTTTTAATAGTCTGAAAAAAAAACCCTCGATCAATTGTTACTAAAAAAGTGCAAATTTAATGATCCTAGTATATGGATGATCCTAGTATATGATACTAACTGCCTTTTTCTTATAATTTGAAATAAAATCATATATTATATTTTTATCATGTCTTTCCTTTCATTTTTGATTTATTTGCATCAATTAGTTTTAAAAAATAGTAATATATTTTCAAGAAATTATTTGTAAGATACTTTTTATTTTATTTCATTGGTTTGTATTTTTTTAGATAAAAAGTAACTTATGTTATAAAATAATTTTTTTGAATAGTTATAGAGAGATATTTTAAAAGAAAAGCTATTTTGAATTGACATCAAATTAAAAAAAAAAAGAAGTCTTTAAAATTTGAAATCGTTATAGTCATAATGTCCCTCATTTAGGTGTATTTTTATTTTATTTTTTAATGTTATCATATTATTAAAGTTTATCAAATAAATTATAAATATTAAAATATTAATGGTGCCCCCCCTTAAATCAAATCTTGGATCCGTCACAGCAGCTCATAGCATAGAATCATTCTAAACTTATGATTGCATTATAAATGGTTGTGAATTTGTCTGAAAATACTTTTTCCTTAAAATTATTTGTGAATATCGAAACATCTCAATATGTGGGTTATATAGAATTTATTTTTTTCTTTTTTAGTAATCTTATGTTAGGTTAAAAATGTCAAAAGATATAAAATAAAAATGGAGGTTGAAGAGTTAAAAACCAGTGGCCTACTAGAAGTACTCTAAAAACAAATGAAAAAGGAAAAATAGTAAAGGACAAAAGTAACTTTGCCTAAAGAGAAGTGGGGTTTCGTGAAAGTGAATAGAAGTGAGAGAAAAATTTTGAAAAAGAGAGAATGGTAAGCCGGGAGTTGTAGAGAAGGAAATGACTATGGTCTTTCAAACTTGATTTAAGAGATCAAATGATCACTTGCAATCCGATTTTGTTCAAATTTGGAGGGTTGAAACTTAGGAACTTGCTGTACAGATCCGCTGGTTTGATTTTCCAATTTAACCTCTATTTTAATTTGTGTATCTTTCTCATATCACTTGTTAGAATAGAAAACTTATTTCTTGTGTATTTTTGTGGGATCCATCATTATTGATGATGTTGAGTTATTTCTAAGCCGAGAGATGATGTTTTCGATGAATTATTGATTGTTGTAAGCTGATGAATTATTGATTGAGAGAAATATTTTTTAAACTCATTAGTAGCATAGTGGAAGTTGATAGAGACTAAGATACAACAGCGGTTTTACCCAATTTTTAGGATTTTCCACATAAATTTTAGTTTCTTGATTGTGGTTTTTTAATTAACTTTAATAATTGTTGGTGCAACTTGTGATTGATTTAATTTACATTATTAGCATTGTAGAATTTGATGAGAATCCTATTTTGATTACACAGAAAGGAAAAGATTTTAATTCCGTATTGTTAGTTTATATTTGGCTTTTCCAACAATATTATCTCTTCTCATTAAAAAATAACTTTTCATAACTACCAATCACAGGCTTCCAAAAACAAGAGGTAGAAAAAGATATGACGAGGGGATCCTTATTCGTTCAAGTTTTTTAATATATTATCTAGGAAATGCTAACATCTGATTATTAATAAAATTGTATTCTACCATAATTAACTTGCGTTTTTTTTTTTTAACTCAAGGTCAATTAAGCTCGAGAGAGAAACCAATGGTGGACTCAGAAATTTTCTTTAGAGGGGGCACCACAGCTTAGAATTAAAATAAATTTGTAGCTAAATATAATCATTAAGATTTAATCACATTTAAAATAATTTTTAGATAAATTAAAAATTAGATTTTTTTTATTTTAGAATATATGTGTGTGTGTGTGTGTGTAAGACTAAAGCAATATATTATAGTTCGAAAAAGTTTTCTAACATATATATAAGTTTTAAAGTCCTTTGATTATAACTAAATCAATATGTTTTGAATAATATTGTTTCAACACTTTATATGAGAGTTAAACGTATATAATATCTAGATTTTGATATTCTATAACTTTTAATACTATTTGATTATCTAAATTTAAGATTCTTTGTAAATTAATATAGTGATGATAAATTGAGTTCAAAATATATTTATAAAAATTTAGATTGATATAGTATATATAACGCAAATAATCTTTCAAATCCATTATGATTATATATATTCTAAATACATTCCAAATAAATCATATAAGCATACATATTATGACATGTCAATCATGAAGTAACGTAAAATGAAGGCATATGAAGGAACCCACCCAATTATATATAACTCTAAGAGGGTTTAACAGAAATAACATCGAAAGTTAAGGCTGAACCCAAGGGGAAGAAGTATATTTGATAAAATCAGATAATTTTATATCAAGGTATATTTGTTAAAATCAAGTAATTTTTATATAAGGTTATATTTGTGACTATTAAAACATAAGAAGCATAAAGAAATTTTAAATTTTCAGCGGAGTCTAGACGTAGGTCCGCCAATGAGAGAAACTGTCACTGCAACTAGCATTTTTATGGTTTCACCGCCAGCAGATTGTTTTTCCGGCGCCAAGCAATCAGCCAATCACAGTTACTGTGGTTAATATCACCTCACCTCACTTGATTCCTAGAATTCTTTTCCCGGTTAGAATGATTCACCTGCCAACAGCATTTTCTAGCTGATCATTCAATCAATTTTATATATCACTTATAAAACAAGATAAGGAAGAAATAAGGGAATGCTTTCGGGAATTCAAAATAAGAATTATTTCCTCTAAGATCTAAACCGTAACCAGAGAAAAATATTACTCATAAATTATATATGGAAGAGACCGATAATAGTCCTACCGGTTTCAAAAAATTGTCTCAAAATAATAATGGATTATTGTCATATTATTTACCACATCATTCTATTATATATATAATAATATTAAAAAAAACCTTGAACATATATCACTAGAGTAGGATTTGCTAATTAGTTAATAGTAGTAATATTGTTTATTTTGACTATTCATTAGTTAAGTAATTGGATTCATACAGCAAAATTTTTGAGAGCTTTTAGCTATATATAAATTAAGGTGACATATAGGCATAGCTCTTACACATGAAGTAATGAATGTGAAGCAAAATTATAGGAAATCCAAAGGATGAGGTGCAACTACATAAATACCAGAAGAATATCATTTCTAGAAGGATGATCAATTTATGGAAATTCTCTAAGTCATGATATATCCATGCCTGCTGGTGATGATCATGCTCATTAAACTTTGGCCACGGCTTGCACTCCGCACGATAACAATACAGCTAAAATTTTGGCAACGAATAAACTCACCCGTAAGTTAATTTTTTAAAAAATAGTGATTATATGGAAAAGAAGATAGAGACATAAAAATGCGTGAAAATCATCATCTCCATTGTCAATCTTGGATTTATATTATTACGAGTATTGATTTCCGAACTCAGGTCATCGCCCTATATCCTAGGAGTACGATTCAAAACCTGAAAATTCTAATATACTCACATCAATATTTAGGCAGAATATTGAAACACCTGAGATGATATATCATGTCGATGGACTAACATACAAGTAGTCCTCAGCGCTTGAAAAATCACATGGGAATTATTAGCCATTGACCAGTATGCTAATTGCTGTCGCCATAGATAAAGTAGCAAGAACGAGGAAACACCTTGCAATCCTCTGAAACTTTTCACGCAGAGAGATTTTCATAACAGAGCAAAAAAATGAGAAATTTAGATGTAATACAAAAGCATGGAACAAGCCGGGACTATCGTTGAAGATAATGGTTGGAACTGGATTTCTATCTATCTTCCGGTAAGGAAATTTCACGAGGGCTAGTGTTGCTGTGATGGACAAAATCCCAAGATCAATTCTTCTAATTGGGTTAATTTGTACAATTTCAGGTACATCATTGCAGCTCTTTTGAAAAAGGGGTTTCGTCCAGATTTCGATATCTGGCTGTGAGAAAAATGAATACAACTAAGAATTTATGGAACTGAGACTCAGAAAATAAGGTACAATATAACAATTTCGTAACATTAGATATTAGTAATTTGCATTACTAGTGGTTGGTATTTTTTAAAATTTTAGCATTAAAAAATGAAATGATTCTAGACTTGAAGCTTTCAATGGGTGATATCGACCACCGACGAGAATCAAATTGCCCCTTGAAGTTAACTATTTCTAGTCTGAGATCGATGGAGCCAGCTCTAAATAATGGTAACTCAATTTTGCCCCTAAAGCGCCCTAGCTAGCAATAATTCATTGAGATTAGTAGCTTAAATTTGTTGTCAGTATATAATTAATATATATTCTTTTTCCAAATTGAGATAACTCTTTGTTACAAATATATATTCTTTAAGTCATATGTACATGACCTAGGTTACCGGCTGATAAATGTGAAATTACTTCCATAAGGGGATCAAAGAATAATTTGGATGAAACTACGTGGAGAGGAGGTCAAGGCGAGGCTTCATAGAGGATCCAACTGCCAACTCTTTTTCAATTTAAGTAATTAAACAAGAAAGATAATGGTTATAAAATGGTAGGAACATTACGATCGCTTGGCCGACTGCGAAGGATTTTAATAGTTTGTATTTTATTAGGCAGTTGAGTCAATGCAATTAAAGAATTTTTTTTTAAAATTAAATTTTCGTCTATTACGTCAATGGTCTACAGTTTAATGATTATTTAAAGTGTAGGGTTATCTATATCTATAATTTTTTTTTTCTTCTTTTTACACGCATCCTTCTAAACATATTATTAATATATTGAAATAATTTAATATCCATCATTAGATTAGTCTTTAATTTTTATCAAAAATTTAAATAATTATCCAAGTTAATTGGATCAAATTCAATTTAACTTAAAAATCTAATAAAGCTATTTATATAAATATCTCAATTTTCATATTATGGATTTTTTAATGGTATTTTTATTTAATAATTAATTTATTAAATTTCAAAATAAATCTTAATTTATCAAATTGATGTTATGATTAATTTTTCAAATTATGAAGATGAGATGAAAAAAACCCTAACTTATAAAAATTTAATTAGTAGCATGTATTTAGAAGGATAGGTGCGAAAATAAATTTTATGAGTGAAAAAACATCACCCTTATTTAAAGGAAAATTGTCAAGAATAACCCCCATTTGGGGACCTTTTTGTTTTTAGCCTCCCTCCTTAAAATTTTCAGCATGCTAGCCAACAAAAATAAAAATTATAGAAATACCTCTCATACAATAACTTTTCTAACTAACTCATAACCACCACTTTAACTCTCTCTCTAACAATTCTAACTGCTAAACAAGTTGAAAACGATTAAGAAAATCAAATACCACAAACATTACTCTACATTGAATCAGTTAAAAATCGAAAAATGGGAGAAATCAGATTTGGAGAGATTTGGAAAGAATTTAAGGTAATGTTTTTCATGTAACTAAGCTTAAACTCCATTGTTTTGACATTTTATCAAGTTTATAACCTAAAAATCCATCCCATATGTGTATAAATAATTGAATAATGGTTGGAAAAGGTATATTGAGTCTATTTCCGCAATTTTGTGTCTGAAAACTAGGTTACTACGTCTTTTCTGGGTTTGAATTTGACGAACTTCGCAGAGAGTTCGACAGATCGACAGTCGAATTATCGAACTGCAATCGAACATCAGTCGAATTACCGAATTTCTATCGAATTGGTGTCGAATGCTGCTTGATTGTCGAATAGCTGTCGAATCCTTTCGTCGAATTGTGGAATTGTCATCAAATAAATTAGACAATTCAATAGAAAAGCACATTTTGGATAGTTATGTGGGATTTTTTAAGAATTTTTTGTTTTTTTTCATTAATCATTAGACATTTTTGACTTCACAGACGGATTGTATCAGATTTGCTCTATTTTTTTATGGTAATTGGGAGGTTTTACCTAACGAAAACTAAACTTACAAGGGCAAAGAGGGGTTCTCATTATTGATTATGAGAGACTGTTCATATGAACAGATATGAGCAATCTCTGCAACTGATATGTGATGAACTTGGGTTAAGTTTTTATATAACAAGGCTGAAATTGAGTGCCCAATATGATATTATAAGGTATGTTAGGTTGCTCCTAATAAGAAACGAGCATGACTATAATTTCCTAATTGGTGATAGTTTGAAACATCTGAGTGAGTACACACCATTATATGTGGAGGTTAAGCGACGTGGAAGTGGTACATCTAGACCAACCAATTTTGATCATACACAACATGTTGAAACATCAAAAAGGGAGGCATTTGAGCAAAATGGATAGTGTAGTTACCGTAATCGGCCTGCCATGAATGAAAGGGGTGATGTTAATGTCAGTGGTGATGTCAATAGTGGTTGTGATGCTAATGCTGGTTGTGATGAGGCCGTTGAAGGCATTGGTGTTAATGTTGGAGGTAATGTTAATGTCGAAGGTGATGTTAATAAAGAATGGGGTGGTTCATTCGGGTGAGTATTGCTCATGGTCTTGACAACGTGAAAGAAGAATTTGAAGAAGTGTCAAGAGTAAGGGACAATTGTGAGCGGGTATATGTCAATAATGAGGGAGAAAATTTTGTAGACAGGGCAATTGTTGAATGTGAAGGGGGTTGGCGTGGTGATGAAAATGATGTTGATGACAATGACACGGGTGGATTGCATCTATTGAATCTTGAAACAAGTTCCATTAGCCGATGGATGCCGGTACCTCTAACCATGTGAGTTTGATCCGATACTACCAAAAGTGAGGACATCTTTCGGTTCGTGCCTTCGATACCACCATCCACATGTGAGGTTCCACATGAAACACATGAATTGATAGCGACGAAATATTAATAGGCAAATCATTGAAAACAAAATCGAACTTTGTGGGAAACATGACATTGCAACATAACTTCGAGTTCAAGGTAACAAGGTCAACAAAATCATGATTTCAAGTTGCTTGTCATGTCAACATTATAAATGGCATTTGAGAGCTACAAAGGCTAATGACATTGATTTTTTCCAAGTGAAGGTGTTCAACAAGAAACACACATGCTGGTTTCCATCCTGAGTATAGGCAAGGAAATGCTGATCCCATTGGGAAAACACATTAAAGAGAAGTTCGTGAATGACTCAAGAATGTATCATCCAAAGGAAATTACTGCAGATGTTTAGAAAGAGCTTCACATCACGATAAGCTACCAAAATGCTTGGAGGGCAAAAGAGGCAGCCCTAAATCAACTTCATGGAACCACAGAAAAGTCATATGCTCTATTGCCTTCATATTTTTACATGGTAAAACAGGAAAATCCTGGAACGGTGACTGCACTTGAAGTTGATCATGATAACCACTTCAAATATTATTTCATGGCCTTACGTGCATCAGTTAGTGGTTTATTGACATCGATTAAACGTGTTGCGGCTGTTAATAGCACATTCTTGAATGGGAAGTATAGGAGCACATTGTTCACGACCCTATGTCTAGATGGCAATAATCAGATTTTTCCATTGGCCATCGAATTCGGTTATTTAGAGAATGATGAATCATGAAGTTGGCTCATGTTGATCCTTCACAGTATGATTGGACATGTCGAAGACCTGGTTATCATAGCAGAACGACATAAAAGCATCACTAGGGTCGTGTCTAACGTCTTCCCTCATGCCATTTTTGGGATTTCCATGCATCATTTGGAGCGTAATCTGAACATAAGGTTCAAGAACAACTACCTTCCCGCAACCTTCATTAATGTAGCCAAGGTATATCAAGAAGCAAACTTAAATCGATATTTCGAGCACATTAGAGGCATCAGTGAAGGCGCTGCAGAATATCTAATACAGGTAGACCCACATAAATGGGCTAGGTGTCAATTTCCTAGTATTAGATACGGCATCATGACAACCAATATTGTTGAGTCTATGAACAACCTGATGAAAAGAGCAAAAGGATTGGGCATAGCCCTTGTTTGAGAATCCTACCGTCAGGTTAGCTTGGTCACAAGGTTTTGTAATTAACTTTTGGCTATAATGCTAAATGTATGCCTAATTTATGCATCCCGGTCTTGCAAGAGTGGTTTCATTGAAGATGGTCTACAGCTACTCAATCTTTATCTATTATAACCATTGGACCGAGGCACTACTAATGAAAAGAAAAGATGAGTCGGACAACCTTCGTGTGACCCCAATATGTTCACACTTGTGTCAAGTTTATTCAGGAAGTAATGTTGATGTAATGGATCTCCATGGATTACATATAGTTGTAGGCTTTCTGACTTGGATCAGATTCCATATGAACATGCCATTGTCGTTTGTTGATATTATAGAGTGAGGTCGTTAGCTCTTTATTATAATAAATTGTAGCAAAACGATCATTTGATACTTGCATATGCGTCACCACTCATTCCTATGGGGTTCAGTGCTGATTGAGTTGTTCCAGATGATGTTCGGTCACAGGTTATCCTTTCACCTATTAGTCTAGTGCAAGCTAGCAGACGACAGACAAGACGATGTCCATCTAAGGGTGAGACATCAAATAGAGGACATGCTCTTGATGTAAAGGAAGAGGTCACAACAGACAAATATGCAAAAATCCTGTTCATCTTCACCATGATATTATCACAATAGAACTGTCACATCAGGCTTCATTCAATTTTTAATGATGTATTTGTTTACTTTTGTGCAAGTGCTAAAACTAAACATTGTTCAACATACAGTACACTAATGATGTACACGATAGCAAACACTGTAAAAACCCTCATCCTGGGGCCACTTACCCAATGAGTGCCTCCAAAATGTGTCAATGTGGTCCATGCCCCTATATACCAAAGTCTCATCACCACTAGCTTTTTCAGCCTCTCCTCTTTAACATGCGCTAATGACTCCATGTTGACCATTGAGCTAAATAAATATACAGACATGACAACGTATGTACCGTAGGCATTGCTACCTCGAGGCTGCTGAGGAACCACCTCTGTAGCCCAAAATATGGAAAACGGAGTGGTATCATGGGAGATGTTAGTACGGTGGGAAAAGTAAATGGATGTCTTTATCAGATGAGGGGTCAGGACAACGAGAGGCATGCAGTAGTTAATCAATTTATGCTAGCCATCTTCATCCTATAGTATCTGTGAGTCATACAGAACGACCTCTTGATCCTTAAATAATGAAGAGCCTATAACATCAGCTTATAGGATTTAGGCATAGTGATAGGTGTCTATTTATATATCATTTTCATATTAATTCGTCCATGTTTCTTTGCTATATTCCTTAGTATTTTTTTGTTTTTGTGTGGTTTTGATGTTTGTAGGAGTTTTGGAGGAACTTGCACCAAAGTGAAGTAAAACCCTTCATTTTCACCTCTGCTAGTCAACCATCTTCTCGGATTTAATTGTATTGATATACAATGAACCAGATAACATGTTATATACCGTTGGAAAGCTCTCGAAGTCTATTTTCTAGAGAAATTTACGGTTCATAAATCCATTCAGTGTACCGAAAGTTATAATCAAAACAATGTGAGAAGTGTAGAAATGTAATTCCACAAATCACTGTAGCATGTATAATACGGGACACTGTAGCAAGTTACTGTAGCAGAGTATATAAACACATTTTAGGGTTTTATTTTCATAACTTGAAGGGGGGAGAACGTGTGGGAGGCTTCATTTCTGGATTTCTCTCATCCCTTGGAGTTCTTGAAGGAGAAAGAAGGCTTGGAAAGAGGAAGAACTACAATCCTAAGGAGATTTATCTACAAAGGAGATTTTCAAAGGATTTGCTAAGTTTTTCTTTTCCTTTTCAATTCTGGAATTTCTCTGTATTGTATTTATGTTGTGTTTAAACATGTGTAACTGAATCTGAATTGGTTGAGGGTGATTTCAAAGCCCTTGATATGGTTTTTGTGAGTTGATTATGCAAGAAGTTATTATCCAATTCTCTAATTGAAGTTGCTTGTATTTTCCCATGTTTAATGCTTATGATTACTTGCTGATTGTATTTGGGTGGCCAACTGAATATAATTTGGATATTGTCTATTGCTAGATTAGAAATCTTGATCCGTAATTGTCTTGAATTTTAATCATTAGTAGCAAAATTGTGATCAGAGATTGCAATTGGAGAATATAACCTAAGTTAAATAATCCGAGCTTGTGTGTTTATTGCTTAGATCAACCTATCTTTCTTATCGTAATGCATCCATTGAAATAAATTTAGAGAGCTTGTTCTAGGTTGTTTAATGGATAGAGATTAAATAAAGAGCCTGTTTTATTTAACAACAAAGTAAGGAAAGATTGGGGTAGCAGAGCTTATTGTTATCTACGGTTGATAAATTCAATGGTATAATTGGATGACAATTCTACAATTAATTCGCAAATCCGTATCTTGTGGCAGAGAATGATCCCTTAACCGGATTTCTGTCATTGATTAATTCTCACGTCAATTAAGTTTGCATTATGTTATTCTTTATTTGCATTAATATTTCATCTAGTTAATCAATCAACAAAACCCCCCATTTATTCTGTTTTCGCTTTCAAATAACAAATTTAATTAGAATAAATCCTCGTGGGAACGATATCTTACTCATCACTTTATTACTTGTGCAACTAGTATACTTGCTAGTTTTGAACTCATCAAGTTTTTGGCGCCGTTGTCGGGGATTGATTTCATAATCGATTTGTTATTTTATTTTAATTGTTGATTCATGTTTTTTTTGTTTTTCTTTTATGATTGTTTGTGTTTAGGCGACATGGCAGTAAACTTCCAATAATTTAGCATCGGATTTGAGCCACAACTACCATGGAGAGTAAATGAGGTAAGCACTCCGAACATTGAACAACAACTTTCTAAGCTAACCTTTCTTGTGGAAAACATGGCTGTAGGACATATGCAGAAATCTTATGCATGTGGGGTATATTCTACCATGGAGCATCCAATCGACATGTATCCAACTTTACAAGAAGAATATATGGAACAAGCCAATGCCAGGGGTGGATTTCTAGGACAAACGAGGCAATGGTATGATCCTTTCTCTAGCACTTACAATGCTGGATGGGAAGATCAACATAAATTCAGTTACTGGAATCATCAACCAATCACTCCAAATGTGATACCAAATCGGGCACAAGGTTTCAATCAACCTAGAGTGCAGCAACCTTTTCAAATGCAACCACCACTAATGTCACATCCAGCACCGCAACCAGCTTCACAAAACTCAGGTATGTCTCTCCAGGACATTGTTAATGCACTTGCCACTAACACAATGCAATTCCAGCAGGAAACTGGGGCAAATATCCAAAACCTGGCAAATCAAATGGGACAATTGGCTACTAGCATGAGCAAATTCGAGGGCCAAGACTCAGAAAAATTATCTTCTCAAACGGTGGTCAATCCAAGCGAGACTGCTAGTGCGATAACTTTGCAAAGTGGAGAGCAATTAGATGTCTTACCGGGAAAAACACAAACTGATGAAGGAGATGACACCACATCCACCATGAACAAAACATTGACTTCTCAGGTAAATCCTATAACTCCCATTCCTTCATATGTTACTCCTCCACTTTTTCCTAGTAGATTTGCAAAATCGAAGAAGGAGGAACAAGAACAGAAAATCCTAGAAACTTTTTGCAAAATCGAGATAAATATACCACTTCTGGATTCTATCGAGCAAGTACCTCGTTATACAAAACATCTCAAGGAGTTATGCACCAACAAGAGAAATTTAAAAGGGAATGAGAAAGTAAGTGTTGGGGAAAATGTTTCGGCTGTACTACAAAGAAAAATTCCTCCGAAATGTAAAGATCCAGGTACGTTTACCATTCCATGCACCATCGGTAGAACCAAGTTTGAAAGGACTATGTTAGATTTAGGAGCATCTATTAATGTCATGCCATATTCTATTTATGCTTCTTTAAATCTTGGACCTTTTGCGAAAATTGGTATTGCCATTCAACTTGCTGATCATTTTAATGCATATCCCAAAAGAGTTGTGGAAGATGTGCTTGTGCAGGTGAATCAATTGGTTTTCCCAGCAGACTTCTATGTTCTTAAAATAGAGGATAAGACATCTCCTAATCCAACACCGATTCTTTTGGGGAGACCATTCTTGAAAATTGCTCGAACTAAGATTGATATTCATGATGGCACTCTCACCATGGAGTTTGATGGCAAAGTGATTCGTTTCAATATTTTCGAGGCAATGAGGTACCTTAGTGACTTGCATTCTGTTTTTGTAGTTGACATTATTGATTTTTGCCACAACAATGTTTTGAGTTAGCTCGTAAGGATGGATTGGAAATAGCTATTAGTGAGCACATAGGGACAGAAAATTCCAAAGAACCAAAATGGTTGATACAAGTGTCCAAAGAAATGGAGGAAGCTGTGGCAAGCTTAGATGAGACCATAGCCATAACCACAAATGGGTATGATGTTTCATGCATTCAATTTCCTTTATCTAATGTGAAACTTCTCTCTTCTGTGATGAAAGCCCCTACCTTGGAGCTTAAGCCTCTTCTAGATCATTTGAAGCATGGATTTTTGGGTGAGAATGATTCTTTGCAAGTTATAATAGAAATGGGCCTTGCACCACTACAAGAAGAGAAACTCATCCAAGTACTTAGAGATCACAAAATAAATATTGGGTGGACGATTGCTAACATCCAAGGCCCAGCCATATGCATGCAACAATTCTTGTTGGAAAAAGGATCCAAGCCCACTAGAGAAGCACAGCGGAGATTGGACCCTCCCATGATGGAACCAACGTCGGGCTGAGGACGTTAAACCAAGCGCTTATTGGAAGGCAACCCAATGTTTTTGAAAAATAAAAAAAAGAAGAAAAGAAAAATAAAATGAGGTAATAATGATCGATTTTTGTGTCTCAAGGAGATTCCATTCGTAGGCCATCAAATTGATCAGGTTTTATCTCTCTTTGACATCTGTCTCATTTGTTTTTATTTGTTTTTACTTGTTTTTGACTTTTGTTTGTTATTGTGTTGTTATCTCTTTTATGTGTCTTTAGTTTCGTTTCTGCTCTTTTCTTTTCCTTCCTTTTGTTTAATTTGATTATTTTGTACTTTGTGCTCATTTGTGCAACAGCTTGAGGAAACACCGAAACAAGAATTAAAGCCATTGCTTGAAGGTTTGAAGCGTGCATATCTTGGAGAAGAATAGACTCAAACGGATTACTAGTAATATCTTTCCTTTTCTCCTCTTCAATGGATGCCGATATCTTTCTGTCGAACCTTCGTAAATATTTCCTTTCACTTCCTCAAAATGCTGTGTTTAAAATTTATAAAGTACGGATGACTAGACTTTGGGCATTGATGCTCCTAAATGTGCCTGCTGATATCCGATGGCTTATCGAAGCAAAGGTGAGATTGTCCGGTGAGCCGGACATTAATCTCGCAAAATACATGCCTGGTTTAGGAAAAAGCTACTACGCCAAGAGGCGAAGAGCGAAAAGGTTACAAGTATGTTATAAATGTGCTAGATGGAATTGTAACCAGACTTGTCGTTCATTAGGTTTTGTGTCCAGAAATAGAGAAGATAAACTTTCGTTTATTAAGAATGGTCTGAGTAATGAGTCGCTAGATAATGTTTTATTAACTCTTGAGTCACATTCTTGTGAACTTGTTCTGCGTGAATTGCTTAATCTATGGACACAATTTCGTGATGAATTGAAGTGTTATAGTCTAGGGAATCTGACTAAAAATGACCATGTTTGCCAGTTTATAAGAAAACTGGATGGGAAGCAAATCCCCGACTCATAGAAGGCGTTTCAGCCGTTACTGGACGTAAAACTAGAGGAAGATGTGAGCCACAATCACAACTACTTCTATATTTGAATGTGTGTTGTTGTTGTCGAATTTTATTTTTTTTTCTTGTTTCGTTTGATCTGATTATCAATGTTGTTTTTGTATTGTTGTTGTTTCTTGATTTCGTTTGTTTTAATTTGAAGTTTTCTTTTTGACAAACCATATGACTACCCTATGGCATAAGTACATGTGGGAGACAAGTGTGGAGGTTTTGTCAACCTCCACCGAAAGTATATCTCTACTTTTCATGCTTCACGTGGGAGACAAGTGTGGCGGTTTTGTCAAACCCCATCGAAAGTATATGTTCATTTTCCATGCTTCACGTGGGAGACAAGTGTGTAGGTTTTATCAAACCCTGCCGAAAGCATATCTCATTTTTTCAAATCTTGGGGCGAAAATCTACATCGAGCAACCCCCACCGAAATTATGTCCCCATGTGTCAAATTTGAGAGTTTTACGTATGTATATATCCATTCTGCATATTTTCAAATGTCATTTTATAACCTATCTTGCACTTGAATCGTATAATACCTAACGTGCATCATTGTCTTACACAAGTTTAGAGCACTTTTAGAAATGGAGAAAACACCAATTCGGCGATTCCAAAATATATACGTATTTTGTGGATCGCAATTTGGTAAAGATGGAGAGTTTACAACAGCAGCTCTTGATCTTAGTAGGACATTAGCTGCGAAGGGTATTCATTTGATTTATGGAGGGGGTAGTCTTGGGTTAATGGGGTGTGTGTCGACAGCTGCATCCCTAGGAGGGAGTAAAGTTCTCGGCATTATCCCTAAAACCATTAGCTGTACGAGATATCGTAGGCAATACAATCGGGGAAGAGTTACAGGTCTCTAGCATGCATGAGCGTATTGCACATATGGTCATTAAATCTGATACATTTATAGCTTTGCCCGGTGGTTATGGTACATTAGAGGAGATATTTCAAATCACCTCTTGGGCACAGCTAAACATCCATCGGAAACCCATTGGTTTGTTAATTGTCAGTAATTTTTTTGATGGTTTGTTGTCTTTTCTTGATCAAGCAGTAGAAAAAAAACTTCATCTCACAGTCGGCGAGGCAAATCCTGGTTACAGCTTCAACTGCAGGGGAGTTAATTGACAAATTACAAGCATTCGTCTATTCGCCTGATCCAACAATAGCTCGGATAGATTGGTTTATGGAGGGCAATAAAAGGCATAAACTGGATTTAGCGCTCCATCTGTAATCTTTATTTGCTGGTTTGCTTCCCTTTTGTTTGCTTTCTTTTTATTGTGTTTATCTGAGATTTTTTATGTTATTTCTTTTGAGCTTTTTCAGGTTATTTCTTTCGTTCTAGGTAATATTTTCTAATCTTGCCTTTTAGAGTGGTGTCTTAAAAAGTTTAAGTCCTCTTGAAACACATTCTGGATCTCTTCAATCCATAATGGCTGAATAAGGAGGCTAACTTCTAAATTTTTTAGACCCATTCTAACTGACTTTTTTGTGTTTGCTGACTTGTTGGACTTTGTTATTTTATGAGTAACTTTAGTTTTACGTAATTTAGAGTTGTTATGTGTTTTCGTCTTTATCAGTTTCGATTAAAAAAAAAATTTTTGTGGAAAAAAACTTGAGAATGGCAAAATATGGGGTTTCTTTAACCCCTGAAACGCATTCTCTCTAAATAAATCTGTAGTTTGTTTATTTCATGTTGTTTGAAGTGTCTTGTTTCTCGTTTTGTTCTTTCATAATAAAGGTATATAGGCTGGAAACCTTAAGTCTGCGGGCTACTGGTCTTAAGGATTGTTGAAATATACAATATTGACTCAGGTGTAACAACGCCACGTACCTCTTTTCTTGCATTTTGTGGGTCGATGATAAGATAATGATTGAATTAAGAATAACTCTTGGGAAATGATAAATGATGCATGGATCTGTGTGCTTGAAATGTTTATTGGTTTTCGCTTTGCTTTTGATTCCTTGCGCAACATTGAGCACTAAGCTATTATCACTGAGTTATTTGTTCACTTAGAGAAAGTTTATGTAATTTAAATGTTTCTTCAGATTTCAATGAATTTTAGAACTTGTTTGATGGTCACTCGAGGCGAAATCCTAGACTGTGCAACATTGAGGAAATGATTTAGGCCATCTTTGGACCGTTTGAGCCTTAATAGCCAACCTTTATTAAAATTGATCCCTAGTTACCCCTTTAAGGCTCTGTAAGCCTTTTGTTCTTTTTCTTGTTAACTCACTAAAAGATTTCCTAACCTCAAATGAAATTTGTTTTCCAAACAGTTTGTCCCTTACCTATGAGCATGTAGATCATTCACAATGACATTTTGAATTATGTTCTGGTTTTGGGAAGTTAGAGGAGGTTGGATTGTGCCATAAGCAATGCAAGTGAGTTTTATTATGTTTGTAAAAAAAAAAAGAGAAAAAAATCTGTACTTATCTTCCACGTATTTAAACATTGAGGACGATATGTTATTTAAGTGTGGGGGAGGGGAATTGCAGTTAAAGAAAAAGAAAAAGAAAAAGAGATCTATGCCCTTGGGTGTTCTTAAAAAGAATGAAACAACAAAGTATGGGGGTGTAGTTTCTTTTGTTTTC
This sequence comes from Boswellia sacra, assembly GCA_013180625.2. Lineage (NCBI taxonomy): Eukaryota > Viridiplantae > Streptophyta > Magnoliopsida > Sapindales > Burseraceae > Boswellia > Boswellia sacra. The sequence goes on from SNVD02003987.1 coordinate 35,088, forward strand.
TACAAAAAAAAAAAAAGAAGAAAAAAAAGAAGATTGAGTGTTGTAAATAAGTTTGGGGGAGTAACCTGGTGAATTGAAATAAAGTTGTGTTATAGGATTGAGCTCTACATAATCTTGAATGATTTATGCGTTTGTGGGTGATTTGAGCCAAATTATTATCCTTTATCATACCTTCAACCAAGCCAAACGTTACAAGCTTAATAAAGCCCTACTTGATCCTTAGTGTTGTGCTTGTCTACATTAGTGGAGAGTGACTTAAAAAGCAGGCCTATGGAGTTCGTTTATGCACACATCTTCACTATTAAATATGATTCATTTTTATGCATAAACTCATCCGGGTTACAAGTGATTAGGTGAGAATGGCTCTACACACACACACTTGAGGAATTGAAGTAAAGCGAAACTAATCTTTGAGATAAAATTCTTGATCAAGTGCATTATTTTGAAGTTTTCCTTGGGTTATAATTATGTACAATCTTTGAGGCCTATTTGCAAGTTGAAGCATTTGTGTGTTTTATTTTTTCTTTGATTCTGTTTCGCTTTAGTTTTGTTTCAAATCATTGTAATTGCTTGAGGACTAGCAAAGTCTAAGTGTGGGGGAATTTGATAGGTGTCTATTTATATATCATTTTCATATCAATTCGTCCATGTTTCTTTGCTATATTCCTTGGTATTTTTCTGTTTTTGTGTGGTTTTGATGTTTGTAGGAGTTTTGGAGCAACTTGCACAAAAATGGAGTAAAACCCTTCATTTTCACCTCTGCTAGTCAACCATCTTCTCGGATTTAATTGTATTGATATACAATGAACCCGATGACATATTATATACCGTTGGAAAGCTCTCGAAGTCTACTTTTTGGAGAAATTTACGGTTCATAAGTCCATTCAGTGTACCGAAAGTTATAATCAAAACAGTGTGAGAAGTGTAGAAATGTAATTCCACAAATCACTGTAGCATGTATAATACGGGACACTGTAGCAGGTTACTGTAGCAGAGTATTTAAACACATTTTAGGGTTTTATTTTAATAACTTGAAGGGGGGAAAACGTGGGAGGAGGCTGCATTTCTGGATTTCTCTCATCCCTTGGAGTTCTTGAAGGAGAAAGAAGGCTTGGAAAGAGGACGAACTACAATCCTAAGGAGATTCATCTACAAAGGAGATTTTCAAAGGATTTGCCAAGTTTTTCTTTTCCTTTTCAATTCTGGAATTTCTCTGTATGGTATTTATGTTGTGTTTAAACATGTGTAATTGAATCTGAATTGGTTGAGGGTGATTTTAAAGCCCTTGATATGGTTTTTGTGAGTTGATTATGCAAGAAATTGTTATCCAATTCTCTAATTGAAGTTGCTTGTATTCTCCCATATTTAATGCTTATGATTGCTTGCTGATTATATTTGGGTGGCCAACTAAATATAATCTGGTTGTTATCTATTGCTAGACTAGAAATCTTGATCCGTAATTGTCTTGAATTTCTAATCATTAGTAGCAAAATTGTGATCAGAGCTTATGTGTTTATTGCTTAGATCAACCTATCTTTCTTATCATAATGCATCCATTGAATTAAATTTAGAGAGCTTGTTCTAGCTTATTTAATGGATAGAGATTAAATAAAGAGCTTGTTTTATTTAACAACAAAGTAAGGAAAGATTGGGGTAGCAGAGCTTATTGTTATCTACGGTTGATAATTTCAATGGTATAATTAGATGACAATTCTACAATTAATTCGCAAATCCGTATCTTATGGCAGAGAATGATCCTTTAACCGGATTTCTGTTTTTGATTAATTCTCACTTCAATTAAGTTTGCATTGTGTTATTCTTTATTTGCATTAATATTTCATCTAGTTAATCAATTAATAAAAACCCCCATTTATTCTGTTTTCGCTTTCGAATAACAAATTTAATTAGAATCAATCCTCGTGGGAACGATATCTTACTCATCACTTTATTACTTGTGCGACTAGTATACTTGCTTGTTTCGAACGCATCACATAGCTAGGAAAATTCTTCCTCTTTTCCTTGTTTTAAACCCCTATATTATAATTTACTTGCTTCAAGTAGATTACTTGCAATCTGACATGCAAATATCAAAAAGCTATGTAAAGTCAAGAGATTAAAGGTTTAATTACCTTTAGGGCCATCTACTCGGGATTTATACATCCCACAATTTTCTTGGCTTTCTAGGCTATAGGTTTTAAAGTAGCTTCAGTTTAGAAGTTGGTGATCAAGGGAAAACTCAAGAGATTTCTAGTATAAAATAAAAATGAAGAGTAATTTTTGATTAAGAGATCTGACCATCCTGGTGATATATTATGTATTTCTTCTCTTGATTTTATAAGAAATCAATTGCCTATTTTTCTCTTTTCCTATTAATTTCATCAGATTTAGTCTTTGTCAGTGCCAGTATCCCATTGTAGAGTAACATTATGAAAGTTTTTCAGGTAATAATTTGCATAATTCTATGGTTCCATCTGATTCTGTAGAAGCAACCCCCATCAAGACTAGAAGGCTTTTGTAACCGGTAAGTTGTAAATTAAAATTTGAACATCGCGTGCTTGTTGATTTCATGCTTGTTCTTTAGTGGTGGAACTATAGTGCATACATTCTCAACTATACAGATTACGAATTTGGGTGACAATGGTACAAGTGGAGAATACACCTTTATATCGTCCTACAACCGAATTTCATGTCCTTAGTGATGCAGTAGGAAGCACCATTGCTTGGCCAAAGAATTATGTTAAGTTAGACTAGCTAGTTAGTGCTTAGCCAATGGTTAAATGCTATAGGTTATGGTATTTTGTCGTCATATTGAGTTGAATTGAGATGATATTTTTATGTGTACTTGATGTTAAACCAAGATGTTTATTATTATGACATAAGATGGGCAGTATTCACAGTCCTTATTATGACTTGTATAGGCAGATTCAACTGATAATTCTTTTTCCTTTTATTATTGGTTCTTCAATCAGGGGATTGCATTGATAATTACAGTTCTGCAAATTGTCCGTATACCTAATCACAAGGTACTATTTTAAACTTATCTATTACTTGGTGGGAAATGGTTGAATGTTAGGCTTTTATCTCATATTCTTTTAGTCAATGGTCTTTGCCTCGTTCAGCCGATAAAATCTGGAAATTAATGGTCACTTATGGGATAATTTTAGCATAGTTAGGATCCTGGTATTAAGTAGTCAGTGGGGAGTTAAAAAAGAGGGATTTTTTGTCATCACAAGGTATTCTTTTTAGTTGGTTTTTAATTTTGACATGTTGCATGTCGTCCTATCCCCACCTGCACCCCTACCCGCCACACCCACAACCCCACCCCCCATTTTCTTTTAGTTTAATTTTTTGTTGGGATTTGGATTCTGTATAACTATACAAATGTCAACTAGGTTTTAACAAAAATAGTATATGCTCCTAGACTTTTTCATTATTATTGATGCTTATAAGGACCGTGATCTTACTTTTGTTTTTAGAAAAGGAAAAAACAGGAGAGTGAGGGTTACATTCTTGGCGTTAATGTCATATTGTTTTCTAGCATAATAAAATTCTTGTGATTTTGTTCCTCTTGATTATGAAAGGATTCAGAAACAATTATGAATTCTCCTCTTCTATTGTATAGGTGATTGCAGTGGAGAAATCTCAGTTGCTTTTAATTCTTTCTTGATGCTATCTTCTTGTCTTGTTTCATTGATGTGTATAATCTAAGTTATTGGTATTCTATTATTGACTAATAGACATTGAATCTCAGATAAAATAAACAATATTATTCTTCTGATAATATTCTGAGTTGTTTGTTGATCAGGTAGGTGCAGTCCTTCTCAGTTGCGCCTTCTTGTATGACATCTTTTGGGTGTTCATTTCCAAGAAGTTGTTTCATGAAAGTGTGATGATTGTGGTAAATAAATCCTCCTAGCTGTAAGTTTTAATGTCTAAATTTTGGCTTAAGACTGCTATTATGAACTTCCTGAAGGAAAAGAGGGACTTTTAATGCTGAAGTGCAAATTCAATTAATTGTTCATGTCTTTTTTGTAGGTAGCACGTGGTGATAAAAGTGGAGAGGATGGTATTCCAATGTTACTGAAGATTCCTCGCATGTTTGACCCATGGGGGGGTTACAGTATAATAGGATTTGGTGACATTCTTTTGCCTGGGTTGGTGATAGCATTTCCACTCAGGTTACGGTCTTCAGCCTTTCTTCACATAAAAGAGATTTTTTCCTGCTGGTCTTTTTTAGGTGCAAGCTAACCATGTTAAAGACATCTGTGCTTTTCACTTTTCAAGGGTGAAATTATCTCTATAGTAATTTGTACAACTTGTTTTCTAGATTGGACAATTTTGTCAAATCTTGACTCATTTGGCTTCTGAGAGTTGGTCATAACAAAAATTTATTTCAAGAGCAACAAAACTAGTTTGAGACAGAAAAGTTAGCAAACCACTATCAAAAAACTGAAACAACTTCTGGAGCACTCAGTTTGCAGTCATCTGCACATGTCTATTTTTCTTCTTCCCTTTTAGGTAAAAAGCGCTCTATTGGTCACTTTAATTGCTTGGCAATATCAGGAAAAAGAAGTCTAAACAAACCACTTGGAAACAGATATATTATTGTTTTATCTTCAGCTTGTTTTGGAAACAGATATATCTCTGTTTTTCATTACGAATATGCATTTATCTTCATTATAAATGCATCAACAAATTTTTATATGTTGATGCATTTATAATGAAGTGAAACAAAAGGGTTGGTTTTTGTTGTTGATGAATGTAAAAGTCTGAAATGAATTTTTCCTCAATAGTATTTTTGTTTTCATTCATAACTGTTTGGATAACTGTGTTTTTGTTCATTGCTAGCTTTATCTATCTTTTGTAATTGTGGTCTTGTATGTTCATTGCATGCAGGATGGCGTTTTTTACTCGTAAGGTTGTATATTTGACACTGTTCATGTTATGGAATATGTAGATGTTGATATGTGTAGTAAAATAGTGATTTTAAAGGAGTCATTAGAACAATGCAAGGTCATGAGCTAGGTTCCCATGGCTGGGGAGTAGCTTAGAAATAATTGAAGATACTGATTTGGAATTATTATTCGAGCTGTTTAATTCTAGGGCTATATATGAAATGTATGTTAACATTGAACCTATTCCACTAGAAACTGTGAAAACACCTTTACGTGGCCAAACCAAGCATCCAGCTTACATACCTGATACAGTGGAGACTACTGAAAACCCTACACAAACCTCATCAAATTTAACCTCTGATATCTCATCCACCAGCCTACCTTAATGAACCAGAAACTGGACATACTTCAACTGAACCACAAACTGAACCTGTCCCAAATGAACCACAAAATAAGAGTTCACTTAGCTCTTTCTTTGTGTGTGCTGTATAACCCCCTGTCACTACACTTACTCCACATCAATATAAATAGCATTACAAGTAGTTGACTACAGGGGCAAAACAGGAAAGATAGTAATAGTCAACAAACAGTAAACAAATACATGGTAAGATGGCTACAAACAAACAGCAAAATAATTCCAGCAGCAGTTGGAGAGCGACAGGAAATTTGTTATTGCAATGCATTAGCTTGAGTCACAAATTGATCAATTCTCCACCTCGACTCAAGTTTAAAGCATTTGTCCTCTTTCTAGTAGGAAGCTCTTTTGCTAGTAGGAAGTTGTTCACATTTCAGGTTCATCAAGTGTGTTCTCTATGTCATTTTGTTTTTCTACCTCTACCTCTTCTTTTAGAGTATTTCCAGAATTTTGCAGCTCCACCTCAAGCTAAATTCCATAAGCATCTCTACAGATTTTAGGCTGAATTTTTTGTGTTACAACTTTCAAAATAAAATTCTGCTTCTCTACAAGTGACATCTCTAGTAGTAGAACACCTTGACATATTTACCTCTTGATTTCACAACCTATCTCCACATAACCAGCTTTGTTTTTGCAATTCTCTGCACTTACTGCAATTCACAGCATACAGCTTCTGCACTTTCAAGTTTTCTACATTTACAAACGTTTTACACTCATAAGATTTCTGCAATCAAAGTTTTCTGCACCACAAGCTTCCTGCATTGCAAGTTTTCTACACTCATAAGCTTTTTGCATTTAAGTTTTTTGCACATCACTAGACAGCTAACACAGCTCTCTTCATTTTCTGCTGCTTTGTTTCTTTGGTGTTAAATCTTCCGGAACTTTTTCTCCATCTTCTAAAGCTTTATCGATCCCCAAGCTTCCAAGCCATGCTTGAATCATCATTTTTCATGAACAAAAAACTGTCTTGCCATCAAAATTTTCCCTTCTCCATTTCCTGGTTTGCCATTGCAACTTCAAGATCTTCTGTTCCAACAGAAAATCTTACTTGTTAGGGGCTATCCATGTTTAGGTCTTTCACACCTTGCTCTGATACCAACTGTGATAAAAGCTGGAGATACTGTAGCTCAAAGAGCTTGAGCTGCAGCACATGCCATACTCTCTACATTTTTTGCTCAAGCTCTCTACCTTCTCTAGAGAACTTCCCTTGCTTGCGGGGCTTTTTCTGCACCATGAGCTCACTTAGCTCTTTCTTTGTGTGTGCTGTACACTTCCCTGTCACTGGACTCACTCCATATCAATATAAATAACATTACAAGTAGTTGACTGTAGAGGCAAAACAAAGAAGACAATAGCAATCAATAAACAATAAACAAACAGATAGCAAGATAGCTAAAGACAAATAGTAAGAGACAAACAGCAAAATAATTTTAGGACAATAGTGATAGTCACAAATAAAAAAAAAATTATTTGAATCAGGTCTCCAAAGATTTATGTGGAAGTGACTACTGCCTTATCAGGTGCCTCACATCTTCATCTTGATAACACCAAAGTTAATCTCGGTGGTATTCTTTGTTTTTCCTGAACGTACTTAGTTTTGGTGTTATCTAATATCTTTTTACAGGTTTTCTGGGGTTTGGACAAGAAACTTGCCCAGAGAAAGCATTTTCCTTCTGTAAAACTCGCCCATTTCATACTCTAAGTACGCAGGGGTAAATTCTTAAATCTTTTTTTCTTCTGCTTTAAGTAACATTCAAGACCTTTATTCTGTAGAATGATTTGAAAGTGAAGTAACAATACAAAGGAAATATTCTAGCAGTATGCAACAAGAATCTAATAAATAAAGAAGGCTCTAAATGCACACATATTCTTTAAACAGCATTCAGTTTGCATGCTTTTCTTTTTGTTTTGTTCTGTTGTTAGGAGCCTCACTTAAATGTTCTGTTGGTTTTTCATGTTTTAGTAATTCTTCTGTTTACCTTTTGGCCAATCGAAATGTGTTAGCTGCTAACTGTTTATAAAAAACTTTTGGCAGAGGACCAGAACTCCATCTCTATTTTTTTGACCAAGCAGAATCAGATGGAGTGGTGGAAGTCATTGCTAAAAGAAGATCCTGAAGTTGACACTCAGAAGGTTAAGCCTGAAAACAGTAAATTATCCGACCTGGATCCAGAGACGGGGAAGACAGTTGAAAAGATAATGGTAATTCGTTGATCAATTATTCTTTTGAACCATCTTTAAACTTACAACAGGATGGGGATAATGTTCTACTTCAGCAAGCCCCTACAATGTCAATGGATGATCCTTCTGCCTGCCATGATTTGCGAGACATTGATATGGGCGATACCAGTGATACACAGTTGGCATTAGGTGAATCTTAAATGTTTAGTATAATTTCATGAGTTCGTCTAAATTTCATGGAATGGCTTATCTAACTGTGTCTTTATATTTGATATATATATCCTGCTGTGTTATCATCCAACAAGAATTTAATTTGACTGTAAACTACTCTACTGGTTGATGTTGGTGATATAGAGTTCCCCTACTGGATCTTTATTGAAATCCTCAAATGCCATCCAAAAGTTAACTTTTGCTAAGCCTAACTATTCTTATGGTCTTAGGCCTTTTATGAATGCAGCATACCTTGGTATGCTAAAAATTACACTAAGAAATTAAAGAATGAGATCATCTATTCACTTTAATGCTTCTGCAGCCTCCAGGGTAAGACACAAATGATCCCTCAGTTAAAGATGTTCTTGATCCCATGCAAGACCAATCTGAGGTAAGTTCTTCAAACTTCTTGCTAGTGTAAATAAAATGTATAATCCATGGTATCATAAGTAGCATGGTCTAGTTACAATATATTGACTATAACATTTGTAAAGGTTGTTAGCATACGTATTTCAAGCCCATGTTGCTGTTTGGTATTTGCCAATTATTGAATAACATTACATAACTTAAAAGTTTCAATTCTGGTGTGAGGAAACATTTTACAATTCAACATAATTATTTATGTTTTCTGGTGTTGGATTTGATGATTTTTGTTGTTTCTGAAAAATTGCAGGCTTTCGTGACAATAGTTTTGATGCAGTATATGCAATTGAAGCTACATGTCATGCACTAGATGTAGTATGTCAATTAAGAAAATATGATCCATTTTTCCCCTTGATGAGAGGGCTTGTGAGATTTCATTCTGTGTGCATTTTGGTCTGTTTAACTTCTGCTTACTTGTGGCCAGTATGGATGCTATAAAGAGACAAAATTTTATGCTTTTTAAATTAATGTTGATGACATGTGAGACAAGTTTCTCCTGTTTGATATATATCTTATAAATATTTCTGTCAATTATGTATTTATGTCCCTTAGTGTATGAAAAAATGGAATATGTGTCACTTAGTGTATGAAGTATATGTCGGTCCGAGAATGACACGTATTAAATTTTTTTAAATATAAGTGTCGGCCAAAAACCAACACATAAAGTTACACGAAAATATGGAACATGTATCACTTAGTGAATGAATTATATGTCGATCAGAGAATGACACATATGTTTCAGGAGTCCATATGTGTCGGTCGAGGAATGACACTAGTATGTTGTTCACTGATCGACACAACACATGTGTCACTTATTGACAGACACATATTTAGTAAAATTTGATAAGTTATGTCGTTTTTTGATCGACACAAAATATGTGTCACTTACTGACTGACACATATTTGATAAAATTCGTTACTATGTGACACATATTTGTCAATACATGTCTGTTTTTGAACGACACGTATGCTTGTGTCAGTTTGACCAAGTGACACTTATAGAATACGTGTCAGGGCCATTTATGTCGCGCGAAAACCGACACGTATTTTGATATGTGTCATTTTTCGGCCGACACAAAAAACCTTTTTTGTTGTAGTGAATTATATCTTAGGATAATCGTTGGACGAGTATAAGCTAGGATATTTCTTTTTCTAGATCAATCAAGATAAGTAACATCATACATGTACTGTGATTAAAGTGTAACGTGTTCTTAATGAATATCTTGATATGTTAGAAAATATTTTATGAGATATTATATGAATTATTTTCTGTTTTAGAATATAAATTGTGGAATTAGAGTTTTAGTAAATCTTTTAAATTGAATCTAAAAAATAAAACCGTTTTTATGTTACAACTTGTTTTAGTGAAAGGAACTTTCTACAAAATATTTTTACAAAAAATTCAGAATATATGTTAAATGTTTCCTTGACATTTTTTTTAGAAGCTTTGATATTTTGATGACCTTATGATTATCTACGAAAAGTCATTATACTATGTACTTTGAGTATTGTGTTATTTGTCATGGTTTTGGAGTGTTTTGACTCATTGTCCATAGTATCTGAATACTATTATGAACTTTGAATTTTGAATCCAGTTATGGTATTATGTGCACATGACTTTTTAGGTGGGGCACCGAGATTACAGTGACATTAATGTCTGAAGTTTGGGCTTGTCACAGGGATTTTTGGTGACACTATGTGACATGAGTCGATGAATGTTTTCTTTGATCTTAAATGTTATAAGTGCTTATGAGTCTATTGTTATTAAGATATGATTTTGGATTTGAAATATTAAACTATAAATTATATGATTTTTTTTATAATTGTTTTAAGACACTAAATGTTTGTGTATGATTTTATTTTTCAAGCTGATGGCTCACCCCTCGTCCCTGAAATTTTGTAGAGTAGTCTCAGAAGTTAATATTTTGGCTTGCTGGTTGAATTCGAAGCTTTATTTCATTTTGGAATTATGCAATAAGAAGACCTTTGTTCCTATAATTGTGTTTGGAACTTTAAATTGTTTGACTTTGTACAAATTAGAAAGATATTAAGCTAGATGTCTCTTTATATTATTTGTTATTGTTACTTTTCTTAATAAGATGCATTATTGATGTTTTTTTTCTAGAGATTTATTTTTAGTAATTTCCTAGCGTATTAGAAATATTTGTGTTTCGATTTTGGGGTGTTACAGTTATGGTATCAAAGCTTAGGTCATGTGATTCTGTAGACTATAAAATGTCAATAGAAAGTAGTGACTCAGATCGAAGATGACAAATTTTCTTTAGATCTTAGAAATCGTGAACATTCATGTGATTCCTTTTCAAATTTCTTATGTTATGCAAGTTTAATATGCCACCACATAGATAGGCTATTAAGGCTTCTAGCTTAAGGGGTAACAATAATCGAACTAGAGGTGGCAATAGTCGGACTAATAATAATCCTACCATTCAAGAAATGGCTCAAGACAATCCTCCATGGTTTCGCGCATTTACTAGACTCATGGAGCAGTGGAATAGGCTTATGGAATAGGCGTGGTGAGAATAGAAAGGGAGATAACGTCGCAGTGGGTGAAGTTGTAACTCTGGAGCAATTCAGGAAACTAGGTCCACCTACTTTTCGAGGTACTATAGATCCTTTGGTTGCTGAGGCTTGGCTGAAGCAAATAGAGAAGATATTCATGGCCTTAGGATGTATGGGTAATTTTAGGGTTATGTTCACGTCATTTGTCTTAGAGGGTGAGGCTAACCATTGGTGGGAAGCCATTTCGCGACGGATGATTAATCGTATGGGAGAAGGTGCATAGATTACTTGGAGGATGTTTGTCTTCAATGAGAAGTACTTTCCTGATCTAGTTCGCCACAGGATGGAGGCAGATTTTAATCGTTTGACTCAAGGAAATAGATCAGTGGTTGAATATGAGGAACAATTCAACTCTCTATCTCTATTTGTAACTATACGAAGTGATGATGCTAAGGCAACATTGTTCTTTGAGGACCTATGTCCAACCCTTCAGTCTCAACTGGCAATCTTGAAATTGGAAACATATGCAGAGATGGTAGACCGAGCTATGATTGCTGAGAGGTACTTAGTGGAACCTCAGAATGAGAGGGACGATCAAGACCGATAAAATCCCAAGAGTGATGGTAACATCTGGTTAGCCCCATGGGATACTAATAATTACCCTTTCGAAAGACAAGATGGAGATAGATATTCTCAAAAGAATACAACCCCTTGTGATTGTTGTGGCAATACACACCGTGGGAATTGCTATTAGAACACTAATGCTTACTTTGGTTGCAGTCAGATGGAACACATGATTAAGGATTGCCCAAAGAGGCGAGACTTTAACACTAGTAATTAGGCAGATGATAGTCAAGCAAAGAAGCTTAGGACTTAGGACTAAGGAAGTTGAGGTATGCATCAAATTTCGAGGACGAAATTTTGTTAGGGGGAGGAGAACTATAACATCTACAATTTTATTTTATTTTTTTTAAAATATGTAGAGTTAAATGATTGTTTTATTAATTATAGGGCTATAAGTTATTTTAAAGTTCTTATAGATAATTAGTAAAAAAAAAAAAAAGAGTTTTAATTAGATTTAAATTGGAAGAGATGAATAGTGGTTAAGCTTTATCTCTTTTGAAATACATTCACCTCATCTAGTATATATAAACAATATTATAACATTACAATTAGGGTTTTAAATGTGAAAGGTAGGTGGAGGCTTTGAAACTCAGAGAATTTCAAGGTAAGATCATGCTCTTTCGTTTGTTATAATGTTTATTTACTAAGAATTCTTGTTGCCTAGATCTATACTAGGATTTCTGCAGAGATTTAAGGAACAGTTTAGGATTTTCGATTTTATTAAGAGTCTTAAAAATAGTATTTCAATATGCTCTTTTTATATGTTGGTATAGACAAAAATATGAACATGTTCACAAAAAAAGATCAACATTTCAATTTATTATGAATTTTTGAACTTTCTATTGAAATCCTAGAAAATACTACAGATTCTGCATGTTACGAATTTCAGAATTTTTTTTCATATGCTAGAGGAGTAAAAAATTTTCGAAATTTTATATGCTGCTTTTGCAAGATGAAATATATGTTTCTATAAATTTTTAGTATTTATAAACATGTAGAATAATTGTTATAAAGTTTTGAATTTGAAACATCTTAATCTGAAAATTCTAGACAGAGTTTACTAGCAGAAAACGAAAATATTTAAAAAAATAATTTCTGATCGTAAATTGCTTTAAAAAAGTTTTATTTGAATAATCTTATTGTCTAGTTTGCCTTGCAAAATCCTTGATTACTTGGATTAAGATATAAATTTCTAAAATTTTTGGAATCACCTCTGTTCAGGGAATGAGACTGAGACAAAACGGTTTGCTTAGGATTTTTTTAAGGGAATTTTGTAACACATTTTAGGTGTTGAGTTTATGAATTTATCAAATATTTTCTGGTTATGTCTTAGGACAATCGTTGGACAAGTAGGAGCTAGGATATTTCATTTTTTGGATCGATCCAGGTAAGTAACATCATACATGTACTGTGATTAAAGTGTAATATGTTCTTAATGAATGTCTTGATATGTTAGAAAATATTTTTATGAGATATTATATGAATTATTTTGCATTTTAGAATATAAATTATGGAATTAGAGTTTTAGCAAATCTTTTAAATTGAATCTAAAAAAAAAACCGTTTCTATGTTAAAACTCTTTTTAGTGAAAGGAACTTTCAACAAATTATTTTTGCAAAAACTTCAGAATATTTGTTAAATGTTTCCTTGACAATTTTTTTAAAAGCTTTGATATTTTGATGACGTTATGATTATCTGCGAAAAGTCATTAGATTATGTACTTTGAGTATTGTGTTATTTGCCATGATTTTGAAATGTTTTGACTCATTGTCTATAGTATCTGAATACTATTATGAACTCTGAATTCTGAACCCAACTGTGATATTAGTGTGCCACGACTTTGTGACTGGGTCACCAGGATTATAGGTGACATTATTGTCTGAATTTTAGGTAGGGTCACTGGGATAACGGGTTACACTATGTGACATCAGTCGATGAATGTTTTCTGATCTTTGATGATATTGAATGGTTTCTTTAATCTTAAATGTTATAAGTGCTTATAACTTTGTTGTTATTAGGATATGATTTTGGATTTGAAATATTAAACTATAAATTATATGATTTTTTTAATAATTGTTTTAAGACACTAAATGGTTGTGTATGATTTTATTTATCGAGTTGATGGCTACCCCTCGTCTCTAACATTTTGTAGAGTAGTCTCGAAGGTTAGTAGTTGGGTTTGCTGGTTGAATTTGAAGTTTTATTTCATTTTGGAATTTTACAATAAGAAGACCTTTGTTGCTATAATTGTGTTTGGAACTTTAAATTGTTAGACTTTGTATTGATTAGAGAGTTAAACTAGATATCTTTTTATATTATCTGTTATTGTTACTTTTCTTAATAAGACTAAAGTTCGTTTGTTATAGAGTTTTATTGTTAGCAATTTCCTAGCGTATTAGCAATATTTGTGTTTCGGTTTTGGGGTGTTACATTCAAAACACAAATTAAAGCGAAAGGTCAATTTATTATCAGTTACTCAGCTCATCTCCGCAAGGGATTTGACACATAATATTTTTTGTTATCAATAAAAAGAGATGACCTATAAATTATCAACATTAATTATTGTCAAGGCATTTTGCAATGATCATGTTGACCACATTGAAGCATTCCAAAATTGGGTCGAGCTTGTGGTGGATTCTTGCTGCATATGCATTGCCCATCTACACACTGGTAGGGGAGCCCTTGACACACTTGGTTGCAACCGGTCATCTGCAGGCAACGAAACAGCCCCCTTGCTTCAGCTGCTGGCAAGCTCAATAAACCTAGCAGGGCTAACAAAATTTTTTTTTTCATGAGTTAAACTTACATCTACATGTAATCTATATAAGAAATGGGGAAGAAGAAATTAAGATAAATAGGGAGATCACTTACCGGATGCAATAACCAAAAAGAACAAAAAAGCTAACTTCAAAGAAGGTTTTTCCGTTGTGTTATGCACTCATTAATTTGCAACTTTATGTATGAGCAAACATTTATATAGGCAAGTATACATGTATCTGAGTGATTTCAAGCTAGTTAGGCTAGAGAGAGAGAGAGAGAGATTTCTTCAATAAATACAGGATCCTCTAATTTAATTCTCTATATCTGCTTTACATGGTAATGCATTTATTGGCATACCCCTCCTTTAGTTTCTATCTTTTTGTCAAAAGGCTATTAGGCATGGCATGTAACTGCGTTAAAATTCTTTTGCTTAATTTATTTATTTTTGAAAAAAATTGTAAAACGTAACTGGACGAAAATTAAGGGTGCCGCTTAAAACTAATAAAGAGTTTGAAAATTTAGACATTATGAATCTTTTTGATAGACTTTTTTTTTTGGTTGAACACTAATGTTCGACAACTTGGAAAAAAAAGGAGTGTCAGACATGATAATAGTATCTAAATTTTCAACATCTATTCTTTAAGGAGTTGCCTTAATTAGACTCATTTTTTTCCTATATTTCTTCAAACAAACCCTTTACTGTGTTATGAACAATGTTTTAATACTATTGTAGGATCCTACTCATGATAGTTTAAGTTTTTGAAATACGTGATTACTTGACATGTTATTAGAGCAATCCTAAGTTCAAGTCTCCACGTTTGCATTTTTTTTTCTATCTGTTTATGTTTGGTGGGTTTGGGTACAAACCCTAACTACACCATTTAGTTCGACATTAATACTATTGTTAGGTAGTTCGTTTTATAACTAATCGAATGCTAACTTGCTCATAGGCTATCTGAAAACTATAAAAGAGTTGATTTTTCGCTTTATAATTTTTATTTAGAAAAAGGTTCAATACTTGAATTCTAGATTGAAAAGTTGCATTGATTAGGTAATTTCAGTAGAAAGATACTGTAATATGGCCGACAAACATGTTGAGATTGTAAAATACTTTTGTAATTAATTTATTGATTCTCCTTCCCTTTATTAGAAGATTTCTTAGATATGATCAAATCAATAGGACTTGAGGGTGTTGTATTTAGACCTAACAACGGGTCGTGTGGTTTCGTGTTGTTTCGTATTTGTATCGTGTTAAATTATATTAATCCAAATCTGACCTATTAATTTATTGGGTCTAAATCTTAGAACCCAAACCCGACTGTTAACTTAACGTGTTATCCGAATTCAACCCATTTAACTCATTTTTTATTTTCTAGTTAAACAATAATATGTGTAACAAGATTTGTATAAATTCTAAACATTTAATACAACCAATAGTTTATAAATTTAAAATCCAACAAATATTTTGAAATTTATTGAAATATTCAAATTTAATATAATACGAAAATATAAAAAAAAATTGTATCCAATATCATTTAAAGATCCATCTGAAGCATATTTAAGATAAATAATCAATAATGTCCTCTTATTAAATTATTTCTAAAAATAAAATATGACATTTTATAAGTTTTTTCTTTATATTCCCCATCAAAATGTCGTTACTTATACACACCTAAAAAAAAGATGACATAATTATTCTAAAATAATTGTAATTAGGTTAAACATAGTTATAAATTAGTATTTGTTATATGTTATTATATTTTTTTATTTATCATAAATACATTTACTTTATTATCCTTAATATTAACGGGTTAAACGGGTTAAATGGTTTTTTATAAGATAAACCCAAACACGGTCCAATATCAAACTGATTTTACAGTGTTAACCCGCTAACGACCCGATCCGATAATATTAAATCCAAAACATGTTTTTATCGAATGGGTTCGTGTCGTGTTAATGGGTCGTATAGAATTTGCCAGGCCTAGTTGTTTTAACTTGATTGCAGGCTTTGATTTAGGAAGCTAATTGGGTAACTCACCCCTATAAATGCCATGTAAATTAATATACAAAAGTATGGATAAAAATCTATTCATCCCCATTTTTTCAAGATGGTATTAGAGCCAAAACTAGTTATGCCTACTCTTTGAATTCTCACATCTAGCCAGTGGCAATACTCAAACCAAAGAATTCTCATATCCAGCTATTTAAAACCCATAACAAATATCCAAAAATTCCAATCACATACCTAGAAACCTCAAGCACCTTTTAACCAAATCTCAAAATCCCAAATCAAATTCAAGTGAAAAAAAAAAGACGAAGAAAACATATAGGAGAAAGAAGCATCCGCCCACCTAGAAGCCGTGAACTCAGGCTGGTACTCCGCTCCTTCCATAACCATGCATCTGGTGAGCTCTTTTCCTTCCAATTCTTCCAATGTCACACATCTGAAAGTCGCATTTGTTCTTTTCATAGCCTCATAATGTGATTCTTCCTATCCACATTCACACAGTCACTCATTTGAACATGATCCCATAAGATCCAAAGAATCGCAACTAGCACCCAGTACGTCACACTGACTTCAATTTACCGAGGAGGCATGAGTTTGATCTTAACCGCCACCATCCCAAAAGCGAACAATTTTTTCTTAAGGTTGATCTTAGCCACCACCATCCCATAAGCAATTTTTTCTTGATTTGGATTTTACTATATGGTTTTTCGAAAGTTTAACTTTTTTTTGTTTTAGCTTTTCTTTTCAAAAGTCCAACTAATAAAAGAAAAGAAAAAGCAAAAAACGAAAAAAGGAAGAAAACAATGATTGAAAAAAATAGTTCGTCATCATCTATAATAAAATTTGTTGATATAGTTGTTCAATCAAAAAGTATCTTCAATGCAAGAATCATTTTTACTGAGCCAGACTATGATGTAATTTGGTCTCAACTCATTGAGATGCACATTGTTGAACGAGAAAAGTTATCCTACATTCGTGGGAAGGAAAAGTCACATAGAGAATCCGATGATTGATATGAAAATGGTATACTGATAATCAGAAAGTCAAGAGGTGGTTATTGATGTCAATTTCCTTAGAGATTATGAAGCATTATTTACACTTGCCCACTACCTGAGACATTTGCAATGCCCTTGTAAAAGCGGTCTATGATGGAAGTGATGAATTACATGTTTTCTATTTGAACCAAAAAGCATTTGCTGCCAAACAAAATGAAAGACCACTCTCTGTACATTATGAAGAGTTGACAAATATTTTAAGAACTAGATCATCATGATAAAGAGATCATGAAACATCCAGGTGATGTTGACATATATAGAAAGTCCATTGACTGGCTTAGGGTCCACATTTTTCTTACAGGACCAAATGGAGATTTCAAACAAAGAAGTGCAAAAATTCTATGCAGGGATTCAAGTCTAGATCTAGAAGAATGCTCTATTCTTCAATAAGAAGTGGTTAGGTGCACAACCCTGAATCGTGAATTTGACAACTGTCACTTCTGCTTTGGTAGCCTAGAATCAATTTATCCAAAATACATCAGATCGTGCTAGATCCAACCATCCAAAGTCCGATAACAACCTTTCTAAAACAACTCTAAAACATACTCATTGCCAGAAAATCGGTCATTCAAAATACAAATCACCACAAGAAAAAATACCATATTTGGCAGTCAAAAAAACGACACCAATGGCATCGCCAAATATAGTCTATTTGACTATATCTGACGGTCAGTCAAAACGTCAAATATAGTAACAACCATATTCGTCACTGATGCGTTCGAAACTAGCAAGTATACTAGTCGCACAAGTAATAAAGTGATAAGTAAGATATCGTTCCCACGAGGATTGATTCTAATTGAATTTGTTATTTCCAGCAACAATTAACTAAATGGGGGGTTTTGTTGGTTGATTAACTAGATGAAAAACTGAATACGACGGTAATTAATGAATAACACAATGCAAACTTAATTGAAATGGGAATTAATCAATGATAGAAATCTGGTTAAGGGATCATTCTCCACCACAAGATATGGATTTGCGAATTAATTGTAGAATTGTCATCCAATTACACCATTGAAATTATCAACCGTAGATAACAACAAGCTCTGTTATCCCAATCTTTCCTTACTTTGTTGTTAAATAAAACAAGCTCTTTATTTAATCTCTATCCATTAAACAACCTAGAACAAGCTCTCTAAGTTTAATTCAATGGATGCATTATGATAAGAAAGATAGGTTGATCTAAGCAATAAACACACAAGCTCGGATTATTTAACTTAGGTTATATTCTCCAATTGCAATCTCTGATCACAATTTTGCTACTAATGATTAGAAATTCAAGACAATTACAGATCAAGATTTCTAATCTAGCAATAGACAATATCCAGATTATATTCAGTTGGCCACCCAAATACAATCAGCAAGTAATCATAAGCATTAAACATGGGAAAATACAAGCAACTTCAATTAGAGAATTGGATAATAATTTCTTGCACAATCAACTCAAAACACCATATCAGGGCTTTGAAATCACCCTTCAACCAATTCAGATTTAGTTACACAATTCGGAACACAATACAAATACAATACAATACATAGCAATTCCAGAAAATGAAAGGGAAAGGGAAAAACTTAGCAAATTGATGAAAATCCTCTTAGGATTGTAGTTCTTCCTCTTTCCAAGCCTTCATTCTCCTTCAAGAACTCTAAAGAGAATAGAGAAATCCAAGGATGCAGCCTCCAAGTCGTTTCCCCCTCTTCAGTTTTATGAAAATAAAAACCCTAAAATATTTTATTACTTTGCTACAGTAACTTGCTACAGTGTCCCTTCGTATTTAAAATACATGCTAACAGTGATATGTGGAATTACAAATATACACTTCTCATACCAATTTTATCATAACTTTTGGTACACTACATAAATTCGTGAACCGTAAATTTCTCCAGAAAATAGACTTCGAGAGCTTTTCAATGGTATATAGCATGTTATCCGGTAAATTGTATATCGATACAATCAACTCCGAGAAATTGGCTGATTAGCAGAGGTGAAAATGAAGGGTTTTACTCCATTTTTGTGCAAGTTGCTCCAAAACTCCTACAAACATCAAAACCACATAAAAACAGAAAAATACCAAGGAATATAGCAAAGAAACATGGACGAATTGATATAAAAGTAATACATAAATAGACACCTATCAAATTCCCCCACACTTAGACTTTGCTAATCCTCGAGCAACTACAACGATATGAAACAAAACTAAACCGAAACAGAATCAAAGAAAAAATAAAACACACAAATGCTTCAACTTGCAAATAGGCCTCAAAGATTGTACTTAATTATAACCCAAGGAAAACTTCAAAATAATGCATTTGATCAAGAATCTCACTACAAAGATTAGTTTCGCTCTACTTCAATTCCTCCAGTGTGTGTGTGTAAAGCCATTCTCACCTAATAATTTGTAACCCGGATGAGTTTATGCATAAAAATGAATCATATTTAATAGTGAAGATGTGCGTATAAATAAACTCCATAGGCTTGCTTTTCAAGTCACTCTCCACTAATGTAGACAAGCATAACACTAAGGATCAAGTATGGCTTTATTAAGCTTGTAACGTTTGCCTTGGGTGAAGGTATGATAAAGGATAATAATTTCGCTCAAATCACCCACAAACACATAAATCATTCAAGACTATGTAGAGCTCAACCCTATAACACAACTTCATTTCAATTCACCAGGTTACTCCCCCAAACTTATTCAGAACACTCAATCTTTTTTTTTTTTTTTTGTAGAAAACAAAAGAAAACTATACCCCCACACTTTGTTGTTTCATTCTTTTTAAGAACACTTAAGGGTATAGATCTCTTATTCTTCTTCTTTTTTTTCTTTTTTTTTTCTTCTTTTTTTTTTTATTACACTTCCCTCCCCCACACTTAAACAACACATTGTCCTCAATGTGTAAGTACGTGGACGATAAGTACAGATTGTTTTTTTTTTCTCTTTTTCCTTTTTTTTTTTAAAACACAATAGAACTCACTTGCATTGCTCATGACACATCCCAACCTCCTCTAACTTCCCAAAACCCGAACCTAGCTCAAAATTTAATTGTGAATGATCTACATGCTCATAGGTAAGGGATAAACTGTTTGAAACAAATTCATTTGAGGTTAGGAAATCTTTAGTGAGTTAACAAAGAAAAAGGCTTACAAAGGCTCAAAGGGGTAACTAGGGATCAATTTCAGTCAAGGTTGGCTATTAAGGCTAAAACGGTCCAAAGATGGCCTAAATCATTTCCCCAATGTTGCACAGTCTAGGATTTCGCCTCGAGTGACCATCAAACAAGTTCTAGAATTCATTGAAATCTGAAGAAACATTTAATTACATAAACTTTCTCTAAGTGAACAAATAACTCAGTGATAATAGCTCAGTGCTCAATGTTGTACAAGGAATCAAAGACAAAGCGAAAACCAATAAACATTTCAAGGACACAGATCCATGCATCATTTATCATTTTCCAAGAGTTATTCTTAATTCAATCATTGCCTTATCATTGACCCACAAAATGCAAGAAGAGAGGTACGTGGCGTTGTTACACCTGAGTCAAGATTGTATATTTCAACAATCCTTAGGACCAGTAGCCCGCAGACTTAAGGTTTCCAGCCTATATACCTTTTTTATGAAGGAACAAAACAAGAAACAAGACACTTCAAACAACATGAAATAAACAAACTACAGATTTATTTCAAGAGAATGCGTTTCAAGGTTTAAAGAAATCCCATATTCTGTCATTCTCAGGTTTTTCCACAATTTTTTTTTTAAATCGAAACTGATAAAGACGAAAACACATAACAACTCTAAATTACGTAAAACTAAACTTACTCATAAAATAACAAAGTCCAACAAGTCAGCAAACACAAACAAGTCAGTTAGAATGGGTCTAAAAAATTTAGAAGTTAGCCTCCTTATTCAGCCATTATGGATTGAAGAGATCCACAATGCGTTTCAAGAGGACTTGAACTTTTTAAGCCACCACTCTAAAATCCAAGATTAGAAAATATTACCTGGAACGAAAGAAATAACCTGAAAAAACTCAAAAGAAATAACATGAAAAATCTCAAATAAACACAATAAAAGAAAGCAAACAAAAGTGAAGCAAACCAGCAGATAAAGATTACAGATGGAGCGCTAAATCCAGTTTACGTCTTTTATTGCCCTCCGCAAACCAATCTATCCGAGCTATTGTTGGATCAGGCGAATAGACGAATTCTTGCAATTTGTCAATTAACTCCCCTGCAGTTGAAGCTGTAACCAGGATTTGCCTCGCCGACTGTGAGATGAATTTTTTTCTACTGCTTGATCAAGAAAAGACAACAAACCATCAAAAAAATTATTGACATTTAACAAACCAATGGGTTTCCGATGGATGTTTAGCTGTGTCGAAGAGGTGATTTGAAATATCTCCTCTAATGTACCATAACCACCGGGCAAAGCTATAAATGCATCAAATTTAATGACCATATGTGCAATACGCTCATGCATGCTAGAGACCTGTAACTCTTCCCCCATTGTATTGCCTATGATATCTCGCACAGCTAATGGTTTAGGAATAATGCCGAGAACTTTACTTCCTCCCAAGGATGTAGCTGTCGACACACACCCCATTAACCCAAGACTACCCCCTCCATAAATCAAATGAATACCCCTCACAGCTAATGTACTACCAAGATCAAGAGCTGCTGTTGTAAATTCTCCATCTTTACCAAATTGCGATCCACAAAATACGCATATATTTTGGAATCGCCGAATTGGTGTTTTCACCATTTATACAAGTGCTCTAACCTTGTGTAAGACAATGATGCACATTAGGTAATATGTTTTTTAAGTATAAGACAGGTTATAGTAATGACATTTGAAAATATAGAGAATGAATATATACACACATAAAACTCTCAAATTTGACACATGGGGACATAATTTCGGTGGGGGTTGCTCGATGCAGATTTATCGGCCCAAGATTTGAAAAAAATGAGATATGCTTTCGGCGGGGTTTGACAAAACCTACACACTTGTCTCCCACGTGAAGCATAAAAAATGGACATACACTTTCGGCAGGGTTTGACAAAACCGCCACACTTGTCTCCCACGTGAAGCATGAAAAGTAGAGACATACTTTCAGTGGAGGTTGACAAAACCTCCACACTTGTCTCCACGTGTACTTATGCCATAGGGTAGTCATATGGTTTGTCAAAAAGAAAACTTGAAATTAAAACAAACAAAATCAACAAACAACAACACCACAAAAACAACATTGATAATCAGATCAAACGAAACAAGAAAAAAAATTCTACAACAACAACACACATTCAAATATACAAGTAGTTGTGATTGTGGCTCACATCTTACTCTGGTTTTACGTCCAATAACGGCTGAAACGCCTTCTATGAGTCAGGGATTTGCTTCCCATCCAGTTTTCTTATAAACTGGCAAACAGGGTCGTTTTTAGTCAGATTCCCTAGACTATAACACTGCAATTCATCACGAAATTGTGTCCATAGATTAAGCAATTCACGCTGAACAAGTCCACAAGAATGTGACTCAAGTGTTAATAAAATATTATCCAGCGACTTATTACTCAGGCCATTCTTAACAAATGACAGTTTATCTTCTCTATTTCTGGACACAAAACCTAATGAACGACAAGTCTGGTTACAATTCCATCTAGCACATTTATAACATACTTGTAACCTCTTCACTCTTCGTCTCTTGGCGTAGTAGCTTTTTCCTAGACCAGGCATGTATTTTGCGAGATTAATGTCCGGCTCACCGGACAATCTCACATTGGCTTCGATAAGCCATCGGATATCAGCAGGCACATTTAGGAGCATCAATGCCCAAAGTCTAGTCATCCGTACTTTATAAATTTTAAACACAGCATTTTGAGGAAGTGGAGGAAAATATTTACGAAGGTTCGATAAAAAGATATCAGCATCCATTGAAGAGGAGAAAAGGAGAGATATTACCGATAATGCGGTTGAGTTTGTTCTTCTCCCAGATATGCATGATTCAAACCTTTAGGCAATGGCTTCAACTCCCGTTTGAATGTTTCCTCAAGCTGTTGCACAACTGAACTCAAAGTACGGAATAATCAAATTAAACAAAAGGAAGGAAAAGAAAAGAGCAGAAACGAAACTAAAGACACATAAAAGAGATAACAACACAATAGCAAACAAAAGTCAAAAACAAGTAAAAAATATAAAAACAAATAAGACAGATGGCAAAGAGAGATAAACCTGATCAATTTGATGGCCTATGAAAGGAATCTCCTCGAGACACAAAATCGATCATTATTACCTCATTTTATTTTTCTTTTCTTCTTTTTATTTATTTTGCAAAAACATTGGGTTGCCTCCCAATAAGCGCTTGGTTTAACGTCCTCAGCCTGACGTTGGTTCCATCATGGGCGGATCCAATCTCTGCTGTGCTTCTCTAGTGGGCTTGGATCCTTTTTCCAATAAGAATTGTTGCATGCATATGGCTGGGCCTGGGATGTTAGCAATCGTCCACTTAATAGCTGTTTTGTGATCTCTAAGTACTTGGACGAGTTTCTCTTCTTTTAGTGGTGCAAGGCCCATTTCTATTATAATTGGCAAAGTATCATTCTCACCCAAGAATCCATGCTTCAAATGATAGTAAGGCTGTATAAAAACATCATACCTGTTTGTGGTTATAGCTATGATCTCATCTAAGCTTGCCACAGCTTCCTCCATTTGTTTGGACACTTGTATAAAAATTCTTGATTCCTTAGAATTTTTTGTCCCTATGTGCTCACTAATGGCTACATCTAATCCATTCTTGCGAGTTAACTCAAAACATTGTTGTGGCAAAGAATCAATAACGTCAATTGCAAAAACAGAATGTAAGTCACTAGGGTACCTCATTGCCTCAAAAATATTGAAACAGATAACCTTGCCATCAAACTCTATGGTGAGAATGCCATCATGAACATCAATCTTTGTTCTAGTAGTTTTCGAGACTGGTCTCCCTAAAAGAATCGGTGTTGGATTAGGAGATTTCTCATCCTCTATTTTAAGGACATAGAACTCTGCTGGGAAAACCAATTGATTCACCTGCACAAGCACATCTTCCACAACCATTTTGGGATATGCATTAAAATGATCAGCAAACTGAATGGTAATACCAGTTTTCACAAAAGGTCTAAGATTTAAGGAAGCATAAATAAATGGCATGACATTAATAGATACTCCTAAATCTAACATAGCTCTTTCAAACTTGGTTTTACTAATGGCGCATGGAATGGTGACCGTACCTGGATCATTGCATTTTGGAGGAATTTTTCTTTGTAGAACAGCTGAAACATTTTCCCCCACACTTACTTTCTCATTTCCTTTTAACTTTCTCTTGCTAGTGCATAACTCCTTGAGACATTTTATATAACGAGGTACTTGCTCGATAGCATCCAGAAGTGGTATATTTACCTCGATTTTGTGAGAAGTTTCCAGGATTTCTTGTTCTTGTTCCTCATTCTTCAATTTTGCCAATCTGCTAGGAAAAGGTGGAGGAGTAACATAAGAAGAAATAGCAGTTTTAAGACTTACCTTAGAGGATGATGTCTTGTTCATGGTGGAAGTGGTGTCATCTTCTTCATCAGTTTGTGATTTCTTTGGCAGGACATCTAATTACTCTCCATTTTGCAAAGTTATCACACAAGCATTCTCTCTTGGATTGATCACTGTTTGAGAAGATAATTTTTCTGAGCCTTGGCCCTCGAATTTGCTCATGCTAGTAGCCAATTGTCCTATTTGATTTGCCAGGTTTTGGATACTTGCCCCAGTTTCTTGCTGGAATTGCATTATGTTAGTGGCAAGTGCATTAACAATATCCTGGAGTGACATACCTAAGTTTTCTGGAGCTGGTTATGGTGCTGGTTGTGGCATTGGTGGTGGTTGTATTTGAAATGGCTGCTGCACTATAGGTTGATTAAAACCTTGTGGCTGATTTGGTATGGCATTTGGGGCGATTGGTTGATGATTCCAATAATTAAAATTAGGGTGATCTCCCCATCCGGCATTGTAAGTATTAGAGAAGAGATCATACCATTGCCTTGGTTTGTTCCCTGGAAATCCACACCATGGCATTGACCCTCGTTCCATATATTCTTCTTGTAAAGTTGGATACATGTCGATTGGATGCTCCATGGTAGAATATACCCCACATGCATAAGATTTTTGCATATCTCCTAACGCCATGTTTTCCACAAGAGAAGTTAGCTCAGAAAGTTGTTGTTCAATGTTCTGAGTGCTTACCTCATTTACACTCCAATGTAATTGTGGCTCAAATCGGCTATTGAATTGTTGGAAGTTTACTGTCATGTCGCCTAAACACAAACAATCAGAAAAGAAAAACAAACAAAAATAAGAATTAACAATAAAAAAAACAATAAATCGATTAGAAAATCAATCCCCGGCAACGGTGCCAAAAACTTGATGCTTTCGAAACTAGCAAGTATACTAGTTGCACAAGTAATAAAGTGACAAGTAAGATATCGTTCCCACGAGGATTGATTCTAATTGAATTTGTTATTTCTAGCAACAATTAACTAAATGGAGGGTTTTGTTGGTTGATTAACTAGATGAAAAACTGAATACGACGATAATTAATGAATAACACAATGCAAACTTAATTGAAATGGGAATTAATCAATGATAGAAATCTGGTTAAGGGATCATTCTCTACCACAAGATATGGATTTGGAATTAACATAGAATTGTAATCCAATTACAGCATTGAAGTTATCAACTGTAGATAACAACAAGCTCTGTTATCCCATCTTTCCTTACTTTGTTGTTAAATAAAACAAGCTCTTTATTTAATCTCTATCCATTAAACAACCTAGAACAAGCTCTCTAAATTTAATTCAATGGATGCATTATGATAAGAAAGATAGGTTGATCTAAGCAATAAACACACAGGCTCGGATTATTTAACTTAGGTTATATTCTCCAATTGCAATCTCTGATCACAATTTTGCTACTAATAATTAGAAATTCAAGACAATTACAGATCAAGATTTCTATTCTAGCAATAGACAATATCCAAATTATATTAAGTTGGCCACCCTAATACAATCAGTAAGTAATCATAAGTATTAAACATGAGAAAATACAAGCAACTTCAATTAGAGAATTGGATAATAATTTCTTGCACAATCAACTCACAAACACCATATCAAGGGCTTTGAAATCACCCTCAACCAATTCAGATTTAGTTACACATATTCAGACACAATACAAATACAATACAATACATAGCAATTCTAGAAAATGAAAAGGAAAGGGAAAACTTAGCAAATTTGATGAAAATCTCTTAAGATTGTAGTTATTCCGCTTTCCAAGCCTTCAATCTCCTTCAAGAACTCTAAGAGATGAGAGAAATCCAAAGATGCAGCCTCCAAGTCGTTTCCCCCTCTTCAAGTTATGAAAATAAAACCCTAAAATATGTTTATATACTTTGCTACAGTAACTTGCTACAGTGTCCCCGTATTTAATAACATGCTACAGTGATATGTGGAATTACAAATATACACTTCTCATACCATTTTTATCATAACTTTTGGTACACTACATAAATTCATGAACCGTAAATTTCTCCAGAAAATAGACTTCGAGAGCTTTCCAACGGTATATAACATGTCGTCGGGTTCATTGTATATCAATACAATTAAATCCGAGAAGATCACTGACTAGCAGAGGTGAAAATGAAGGGTTTTACTCCATTTTTGTGCAAGTTGCTCCAAAACTCCTACAAACATCAAAACCACACAAAAACATAAAAATACCAAGGAATATAGCAAAGAAACATGGACAAATTGATATGAAAGTAATACATAAATAGACACCTATCAGTCACATAAAAGCGTCAAGTATAACGGCAAATATACAATAGAAAAAATCACATATTTGTCACTTTTTTTGCCAAATTTGGTAGGTTGTAACGGTTAATTTTTTTGAATTGCAACATATTTATCGCTTTTTACCCGATAAATATGGTTTTTTAACGGTTAAATTTTTTGAATTTTGTCATATTTGGCGTTTTTTAAATGATAAATATGGTTTTGTAACGGTTTTTTTTTTTGAATTTTGTCATATTTGGCACTTTCGAGCTGATAAATATGGTTTTGTAACCTACGATTTTTTAAAATTTTATCATATTTGACGCTTTTGAACGATAAATATGGTTTTGAAATAGTTATTTTTTTGAATTTTGTAATATTTGGGGCATTTTGAACTGATAAATATGATTGTATAACCATTTTATTTTTGAATTTTATCATATTTGGTGCTTTTAAACGATAAATATGGTCTGTCATGATTAATATTTTTAAATTTTATTGTATTCAGCGCTTTTTGAACGATAAAAATGGTTTTGCAATGGTTAACTTTTTGAATTTTATCATATTTGGTGCTGTCTGAACGATAAATATGGTTTTGTAATAGTAAAAAGATTTTTCAACTTGATAAAACTTGTCAGTTTATGAACGATAAGTATGAATTTTCTATCAAGATATATATTTGGCGTTTTTTGGCCGCCTAAGGCTACCGAATTCAAATCAATATCCCACAAAGTTCTTGAATTGCTGAGATCTTATTATATCAAAACTGCCATGCGAAGCTCATAAATCAATATCCCACCTTATAAAAAAGCTAAAACCCCTCAATTTTACGAAAACATTGCAAGATCACAATTTAAATGCTGCGACTAATATGCGGCAAAGAGAAAAAAAAACCCACATGATCCTTCTTCTCGTGGTGATCCCAATAAACGCTAAAAAGACTTTGAAAATACCGGACTCTATGATGTACACTTAAATATGCATGTTTAATAAGAGTTTAGTTCATCATATTGCATTAATAGTGTCATTAAATTCCTCAACTTAAGCATATTTGTAGCATTTGCATCTTTGGAATTAATTTCTCTTAATTTTGGTTTTGTTACAGGTTCGGTAAAATGGGCATAACTCTCTATTTATAGATCAGAATGGTGCAATTCTTAATGTTTTGGAAAGCTGATTTAATTGTCTACAAGATTGCATTTCACAAGCATCATCAAATTCGGGCTCTTAGTGGACCAAAATTGGGCTTGAAGTGAACCCATCTACAGTCTCGGTCCAGTCTGACCAAGCCTCAGTATTTGGACCGTATCTCTCAAAATACGTATCCAAATTGTGCAAATCAATATGTTCTAGAAAGCTGAGAGAAATATCTACAACTTTCATGAAGACATGTGATTAAAATTCACAACATTTCGATGTCAAAATTGATGGTCAAAGTCGGTGCCTAATGATCCCAATTGTCAAAGATATTTACAACTAATATTTGACAATTATGCCCTTGTAATTTGACAAGTTTGCCCCTGGATGTATCTATAAATAGAGGTGCCTTGTGACCATTAGGGCATCTTGGCCTTGGCTGGAACATTTTGGCTTTGGCTAGGATCTTGTATTGTGTTTTGTGTGTTTATGTTATTAATGAATTTCCTTTTTCTTGCATTTTATTTTCTTTCTATTATAATGTTCTTCTAATTTCTCTTTTGCTAAGGTGAAAGGGTGAAACCCTTGATATGAGAATAAGGATTCTCTAACCCTTAATATGTGCTTAATAATCTTAATCTTATAATGTTTATTCAATATTTAATTTCTTAATCAATCTTGACACCACTCGTAAAGTGGAGGTCTTGATCCATTGTCGACAATCCTTGGCACATCAAATGCTTGGATCCTTTCTAGATGATGTATGGTTCTTCCTTACCGATACGAATCTAGTTAGGAACCTTGATTTGTTGTAGACATATGATGATTGGCACATTGGATGCTTGAACCCATTTACAAGAAGTGGTATAAATATTGGTAATGAAACAAATATAATTCATATAACTAAAATGGGTTAATTATCCTTATTTGAAATATCAAGGGCGGATCCCCTAACCTTAGCCTTCATTGTTATTGTGTTAATTCCTCTTGTATTTTAATTATTCTATTGTTTATGAACTTTTTATTTTATTTACTATGGTAGGTTCTACCACCTTATGAAATTGTTCTTTAATTTACTATGGTTGGTTATACCACCTATTTCCATGGATGGTTTTACCTCCTCTTGCTTTTTGTTTTATATTTGAATGGTCGGTAATACCGCCTACCATTTACATATTTATTGATATTATCTTGTCATTTCTTTGAATTATTCATATCATATTTGCTTAGCTTATAATTTGTAACGCTAAAATCCCCTTCCTCGTGGATCGACCCCGGTCTCACCGGGTTTATTACTTCGACACTCCTATACTTGGGAGACAATCCTTTTTCGGATGTGTCAAGTTTTTGGCGCCGTTGCCGGGGAAGGTAAAAATTGGCGTACAAAATTGTAAGTATTCTCTTTTCTCATTTCTATTTTTATTTTTCTTGTATGTGTTTCTCTTTTCTCTCCCCATTTCTATTTTTATTTTTCTTGCATGTGCTCATCTTTTCTTTCTCTTTGCATTAGTTGGTAGAATTGTTTGTAGCCACTCATCTTCTTTGGAAAACATGCTCATACCCAACCAAGGACATTAATGGATTACATAAGAACTCATGCACAATCATGCATAGTCTTCCCTCATGATGCAAAATATTTCAACCATGAATCGGATTTCATTCAATTCTTACCCCACTTTCATGGCCTAGATGTTGAAAACCCATTTTTGCATTTGAGAGAATTTAAAGATTTTTGCAATATCTATTGTGACCTAAATTGTAGCATAAACATTTTTAGATTAAAGCTTTTTCCTTTTTCTTTAAAAGATAAAGCTAAAACATGGCTACAAAATCTTAGGTCAAGATCTATTAGCTCATGGGATGAAATGCAACGACAATTTCTTAAAGAATTCTTTCCTCCCTATAGAACAAATTCTCTCAAAAATCAAATATCAATTTCACTCAAAAACAAGGAGAGACCTTTTACCAATGTTGGGATAGGTATAAAGCATTGCTTAATACTTGTCCTTGTCCTCATCATGGTTTGGAAACATGGGAACTAGTTTTAATTTTCTATGAAGGTCTTACACATCAAGCTAGGCAAATGGTAGAATTAATGTGTAATGGACAATTTGAAAATAAAGACCCTGATGAAGCCATGGATTTCCTAGACTTACTAGCGAAAAATGCCCAAAATTGGAACAATGTTGGCACCTATGAGGTACCAAGAACGTCTAGTAGAGGCATATATAACTTTAGGGAGAATCATGATCTACATGTTAAATTTACATCCCTAGCTAGGAAAGTCGAGGACTTAGAAATGTGGTCTATGCAAAAAATTGTCTGTCAAACTTGTAATTCTAGTGATCATCCTACGGATGATTGCCCAATTGTGCCTACCTTTAGGAAAAGTCTCCATGACCAAACCAATGTTTTAAACACTTTCCAAAGGTCAAATCCTAATCCTTACTCACAAAATTTTGGATGGAAAAATCACTTGAATTTTGATTGGAGGAATGATAATCATGCACAATCTTACCAACCTCCCTTTCAATTATATCAAAATTTTCAAAAATCTCATGATCATGCATCTTATAAGGATCTTGAAGAAACATTGGATTCATTCATTGCAAAGCAAGAGGCTTTTAATAGTCAAGTTGCTCAAACTATGGCAAACTTGAATGATGCCCTTGAAAAGTTTGCATTTGCACTTAGTCCTCATGAGAAAGGTGAGTTTCCATCTCAACTAGAGCCAAACTCCATCAATCCACATGTGAGTAATCCAAGTGGCCAACATCTAGATGAAGATTCGGTAAGTACTCTTCACGATGGTAAGGTTGAACATATTCTTAACCCTTATGAGAAAGATGATGAATCAATCTTAAAGGGTAAGGAAGAGGTTAATAAACATACACCTAACAAGGAAGAGATCGAACCCTCATTTATGCCCTCATGTCATCATGCAAAGGAACACAACCAAAATTTTGACAATAATGAATTTTTCAAGCATGATGAATGTGAGGAAGCTAATAAGATTAACGTGGAAGACTATATCCAAAATGAGAATTTTTCAAGTCCTTCAGAAATTGGGTTAACTAGTTCATTTGAAGTAAATATGCAACTAGTGCCTATTGCTTATAAAGAATTTTCATTGCTTGATTTTGTACAGGTGAAAGAGATTAAGAGTTGGGAGCCATGTTTTGAACAAAGGCAGGAAGAAACATCCACACTCAAGAATGCATGCCTCAAGGACAAACAAATTCAACTAGTGGTAATCTCTTCCATTCTTACAAATAAAGGAAAAAGAAAGGTACCACCTCAATGGCATATTTTTGACCGTGGTAAATTACTTTCGAAGAGATTCCTCTTTTGGCTTTTTTTTTCGATTGTTCAAATTTCATCCATCGGTGCCATATTTTTATTTTTATTCTTGATTTTTGCTATCATTTCTAGTTTGTTCTCATTTTATTTTATGTGCTTTTATTTTATTTGTGTGTTTGCATTTTGTTCTTCGGTCAAGTGGCGGATACGGTACTCTGTGACTTTTAAAGTCGGTTTTTTTTAGTTCCCTAAAAACTGTTGTTCACCTTGCATCCATTTTCTTTTCTTCTCTCTCATTTTCTTCATAGTCTTGGGAATCTGACTCAAAACGACCTTGTTTGCCAGTTTATAAGAAAACTGGATGGGAAGCATATCCCCAACTCATAGAAGGTGTTTAAGCCGTTTCTGGACGTAAAACCAGAGGAAGATGTGAGCCACAGTCACAACTACCTATACACATGCATGTGTGCCATCAATTTTTAAATTTCTTTATCTTTTATTTTATTTTATTTTAGCATGTTATTTTATGAGTCTTTCAGGTCATCTCTCTTGAATAACAGAAGCTTCAGGTAATGTCTCATATACTTTATCTCTCTACATTTAAACATTGAGGACAATGTTTCATTTGGTTGGGGGGGAAGGATAGTAGACATAAGTGTGTCTTGAATTTTCTTTTTTCTTGCAAAAAAAAAAAGTGAGTTAGTAATTAGATTCAGAGTGCGGTGTAAGGAGTTCAAATCCTCTTGAGACGCATTCTGGGTCAGGAATGGCAGAGTAGGGAGGGCCAGTTTGAACTCTTGAAACCCATTCTAACCAATTTGTCATTTTATTTTGATCTTATGAACTCATTTTAGCTAACTTGATATTATTTAGACTTGATTTTTGAATTTTATAACAAGGAGGTCTTATTCATTTCACTTTGAATTATTCAAATCTATGAACTCTCACAACCTTATCATTTAAATAAAAAAAATTGTGTGCTTATGTACTCATTAAGCAAGTATTCATGAACCTTTCTTCACACACACACACATACCTTGTGCATGATTGTGGGTGGCAAAATGAAATGTTGTAATATTGAGTTCTTTTGTTTTGTTTAGGATAACAACAAAAAGGAAGGGGAAAGTTAAAAAAAAAAAGTGAAAAAAAAAGAAGAGAGCAATTTGTGATAAGTTTGGTCTCGTAGCCTCCTTAATTCGAGCAATTAAGCCCGAGGGGTGCCTCAACACCTAATACCCTCAGACCAACTGGTTTGGGAGCTATTGGCCCAAAGCTCGCTACATGGATTAAGGAGAAAGCTTAATGGGATTGAACATTACACTATCCACAAGTTTCTAAGCAAAAATAAAGCATCGGTAACCCGAGTCGTTAAGCTCGAAGGGGTGTCTTAACACCTAATGCCCTAAGGCTAACTGGTCTGGGAGTCATTAGCCTAAGGCTCGCTACATGGGTTAAAGATGCATTCCTTTTTTTAAAAAAAAAAATATATATGAATAAATGCCCCTTACCTAAGGTTGTAAGCCTTAACAAATATTAGAACCGATATGGCTTCTTTCTAATAAGCCCCATAGTCATGTGTTGACTGAGCACAAAAAGAAGGTTTATAGATATCTTGACTGAAGGGTACATGAGCCATAAAAAAAATAAATAATAATAATAATTGGTTGAGAGTTTGTTTATTTGGATAAAATCAAGGAAAGTGCAATAATGACCACCTTGGATGTAAAATTCTATAAATCACTTCTAAATAATAACGTTTTAATTGCTAGGGACTAGCAATAAGCTAGTTGGGGGGTGTGATGAACACTTAAATATGCATGTTTAATAAGAGTTTAGTTCATCATATTGCATTAATAGTGTCATTAAATTCCTCAACTTAAGCATATTTGTAGCATTTGCATCTCTGGAATTAATTTCTCTTAATTTTGGTTTTGTTACAGGTTCGGTAAAATGGGCATAACTCTCTATTTATAGATCAGAATGGTGCAATTCTTAATGTTTTGGAAAGCTGATTCAATTATCTACAAGATTGCATTTCACAAGCATCATTAAATTCGGGCTCTTAGTGGACCAAAATTGGGCTTGAAGTGAACCCATCTACAGTCTCGGCCCAGTCTGACCAGGCCTCAGTATTTGGACCGTATCTCTCAAAATACGTATCCAAATTGTGCAAATCAATATGTTCTAGAAATCTGAGAGAAATATCTACAACTTTCATGAAGACATGTGATTAAAATTCACAACATTTCGATGTCAAAATTGATGGTCAAAGTCGGTGCCTAATGATCCCAATTGTCAAAGATATGTACAACTAATATTTGACAATTATGCCCTTGTAATTTGACAAGTTTGCCCCTGGATGTATCTATAAATAGAGGTGCCTTGTGACCCATTAGGGCATCTTGGCCTTGGCTGGAACATTTTGGCTTGGGCTAGGATCTTGTATTGTGTTTTGTGTGTTTATGTTATTA
The DNA here is from genome assembly GCA_013180625.2 of Boswellia sacra. NCBI lineage: Eukaryota > Viridiplantae > Streptophyta > Magnoliopsida > Sapindales > Burseraceae > Boswellia > Boswellia sacra. The sequence continues at coordinate 68,936 of SNVD02003987.1, forward strand.
ATGAATTTCCTTTTTCTTGCATTTTATTTTTTTTCTATTATAATGTTATTCTAATTTCTCTTTTGCTAAGGTGAAAGGGTGAAACCCTTGATATGAGAATAAGGATTCTCTAACCCTTAATATGTGCTTAATAATCTTAATCTTATAATTTTTATTCAATATGATTTATATTTAATTTCTTAATCAATCTTGACACCACTCGTAAAGTGGAGGTCTTGATCCATTGTCGACAAACTTTGGCACATCAAATGCTTGGATCCTTTCTAGATGATGTATGGTTCTTCCTTACCGATACGAATCTAGTTAGGAACCTTGATTTGTTGTAGACATATGATGATTGGCACATTGGATGCTTGAACCCATTTACAAGAAGTGGTATAAATATTGGTGATGAAACAAATATAATTCATATAACTTAAATGGGTTAATTATCCTTATTTGAAATATCAAGGGCGGATCCCCTAACCTTAGCCTTCATTGTTATTGTGTTAATTCCTCTTGTATTTTAATTATTCTATTGTTTATGAACTTTTTATTTACTATGATAGGTTCTACCACCTTATGAAATTGTTCTTTAATTTACTATGGTTGGTTATACCACCTATTTCCATGGATGGTTGTACCTCCTCTTGCTTTTTGTTTTATATTTGAATGGTCGGTAATACCGCCTACCATTTTACATATTTATTGATATTATCTTGTCATTTCTTTGAATTATTCATATCATATTTGCTTATCTTATAATTTGTAACGCTAAAATCCCCTTCCTCGTGGATCGACCTCGGTCTCACCGGGATTATTACTTCGACACTCCTATACTTGGGAGACAATCCTTTTTCGGATGTGTCACTCTAGAAGGCTCAACAACACCACTATGACATATAACTCTTTAGGAAATCCACTCCCTCAACACCTGTGAGAAGAAGAATGAGAAGAAAGTTGTCAGAAACTGATCGAGTAAGTATTGTCTAAGGTCTAATTTCTTAAATTTGAACAACAGCAAAGATGGGCTATTTGTCACAGAACTTGGAGAAAAAACATAGTTTTCCATGCAATTCAAGATGTGCAAGTAAAGGAATCTTAAGTTTCATTTAATTGAAATATCATCGCTTTTTCTTTTACATTATTATTCATCCTTATCAATAGAAAATAAGAATAAACAGCAGTGACCATACATATAGTATTAATTTTTGTTATTCTTCCACCATGTATGATTCTTTGTTAATACACTATCACTTCAATTTGGCATAACACACACAAATATCTCCTCTTCTAGATTTATGAGGGAGTTCCCATTTCTGAGAAATATGTAGAATTATAAATGGGCATTGTGGATTCCTTATGAAACATATAATACTAATTTTTTTTATTCTTCCACCTTGTACGATTCTATCAACACACTGTCACTCCAATTTGGCATGTACAACACACACAAATATCTCCTCTTCTAGATTTATCATACACTATTGAAATTAATGATCTATTTGTGAGTGTTTAATTAAAGGGAGATATTAATGGTTCCTTGTAACAATCAGAATAGTAGACATTTCAGCAAGCCAATTAAATAGTATCAGAAAAAGAACAACTGAAGCATATTGAAGGACACTTGCAGTTCTTACTACCGAATTCTTGCAGTATCAGTTCTTGCAATAAAAGGTTTTGCACCCTAGTATAATCATATGGACCAGAATAAAACCAATATAATTTTACAAAGTTACAGCACAATAATTTACCTTTCCTATTGGAAACTCTGCTTTGTAAACTCGACCAAGCGAACCTTCACCAATAAGAAATTCTTGGCTAAAACTATTTGTAGTTGTTTACAAAGAAGCTACAGTATGTGTAGTAGCAGTGATAGGTGACTTCATTCTCTTCAAGGATCCATTTTTTGACACGCTCTCAAACACCAATTTTTCTGCGGGTGGAGGTGTCAAATCAGTAACAGCAGCTGCACTTTTCACCTGTTGCTCCTGCATTTCAGTACTTATGGCAAAAGTAGAGCAGATTGCAACCCCAAAAATTAGTGCTATGGCACTAGAACCTAAGCTGCAAATATTTAAAGACCATAATTCAAAACATACCGACTAAAGCAAAATTTTACATTTCACAACATCTATCCAGGTAGTGTAGCTAATTAAAATGCATGGAATCTAAATACGTGGTTTAGATCATTAGATGAACTTATTACTATATCTTGATCCATAAAAAATTACTTGTTGAGATTATGACCCTACTTAGAGACATATTGTAAAGATGTATGTAGCTAAATAAACAAATTAGAAACAGAATTGTAGCTGCCAAAGGAAAAAAAATGGAGAAATGAAAACCTACCTTCATGTAAGCCGACAGGGAGACTTCCTGCAAAAGTTCTTGTGCCACTTACCTTCCTTTTATTCTTTCGAATGCAATAAGAATGAACAAGTAGCACTAAGGCAACCACAATCACAACACCTCGAACTATGCCTACGATAGATCCAACCGACAATCCGTTGTCCGAATTAGATGATTACTTGTCTGAAGGTGTACTTGAACCAGATCCAGGATGAGTTCGATTATTCCGAGATCTACCAGGCAGTGGTGGGGTAAAGGGAGGTAGTGATGGAGCAGGACCATTGTCGAAAGAATTTCATTCCATATCCATTTATATGGTGGGGTAAAGAATTTCCATCAACACACACAAATAACCAACTCCTATTGATAAAGCATAGGATCAAATCCATGAACCAAACAAGTTACAAAGAACCATGTCAAACATACAGTTATCTTTACGTAAACATCAGAAACAAACATATCCAAATTACTAAATTCAAACATTAGAAAACTGTGCAAGGCAAAAGAAAACTTACAAGCTTTGATATTGTTGATCTCCTCCAATGGTACATCTTCAATCAACTTCAACTTTCCTGCTTTTTATTCTACTTTTTAGCATAAATAAATAAATAAAATCTTTTTAAATAAACAGAATTAAATTCCACCAAATCTGTTAGTAATAAAACTTGGTTAGTAAAGAGCCACATTCAACTTTACTAATATATACGTTAGGGGAGGACTCCAAAAACTTGACAATAATAGTTTCTACATTCGTTCACAAAAAAATCCCTAAAAGATTGATCCTGTTTAAATGGTTCCTATCCATTTACTTCCAAATTGCTCTTGTCATCATGTAATCATGGCTCCAAAAAAAATCGACAAATCCATCAGCATCTACATCTTCAAACAAAAAAAAAATCAATGTCTATATCTTCAAAATAACATTCAAATTTGTTAGTCTTCCATCTGTAACAATAAAAATATAATATAAATTAGAAGCAAAGATGCATCAAATTAGTTACATTTACTGAACATTGAAACAGAAAGACGTACTCATATAAGTGAATTATACTTGCAAATAACTGATTGTTTCACTTTTTGTTCGCAAGCTACTCTAGAATGATGCTAGATACATGGTTCGCCCACTCAGTTCTAATGTCATTCATCTCATTGTCACTGTATTTGTCCTTGTAATTGAACTAAGACATAATCATGTACAACAATATTAATATCTTGTGAGTGAACCAGTGAGCAAATAATTTATTGTATCATTATCATCTAACCTTCTCAGAGACGATTTTGGGGTCTATTATGATCTCCTTCATGTATCTGAGTATGTAATATCCACATTCTATCGGTCCTTCCTATTGTGGACCCTAATTATGCAAAAACTGGTGTTAGTGGCTCACAAACATTGTTTGAATATATGAAATATCTACAAAGTATTAATTAATGAAATTAACTTATTTTCTAGTATACCTTCACGATTATCCATGGATTTTTCTTCTTCATATTTTTGTCCACTACAAATTGCCACATCATGAACCCTCTGAAGACAAATAATTGCACCTTGAAGAATTGTTTTTTACACATATCCTCAAATTTTGATGATTAGAAATGAAGGTTAAAACTTACTGGTTTATTAATTGCTTAGCACCTTCCTGAATTCCTTTCCTTAGGGAATCTATACGAAATATCCTTAAAAAAGACAAGGCAAGAATAAAAGCTCAGTCATTATGATTATATACAGGCATTGATAAACTAATATTTTAATATAAGCTCCAACTAGACTTCTGTATATAATTTCTAATCAAATTGCACCTATAGGAACGCAATTAGTAAAGTAAAACTGGGAAACGAAACCGTCTTATTACAAGGCAAGAAATGAACTAGCAGTGAATGATTATAAACTACATGCATATCTTATGAGCTAATGTTGCTAAAATATGATAGGGAAAAGCAAGATTCATAAAAGTTCCCTATTAATTAAAAGTTAACAACTCAAATAATAGATATTAAGCTTTTGGAAAGCATATTACGTTCATAAAATCAATATGCAATTTGTAGAATACTGAACGACAGAGTTAATAAATTGATGGCAGATCTCCAGGGCAAGAAATTATATAGGAAGATTAACTGAGCCGATGGAAGCTGATATATTACCTATAACAACCTTCAGTTTATAGTCCGTTCCTTGACTTGCATCATTCAAGGTGATGAAGAGTTAAAGCATGGAAACTTTAATTAATTTACAACTTTATGCATTCTATCTATATAAATTACAACTCTATAGAAACAATTGTAGCATTGTTCACTAATTAGACTCTATTTTTATCAAATCATGCTAATGGCAAGTACAACAATGGTTCAATAATGTAAAAATGGAAGACAGAGTGATTAATAAATAACATTTGCATATTTCATTACCTGAAGTTGATGTAAATCACAAAATCAAAAGCATAGAATTGTTATAGTACCTTGCTTAAAAATTCAAAACGGACATCAATACTTAGAGCTTAAATCCAATTATGTTCCATATGAACAAGTATGCATTAATTGCTTAAATTCTAACTGATATCCACTAACCCAAGTGGGTAATTTAAAACTTCAGACAAGAAAACTAAAGACAATAAATCTAGTTATGGTGTTTACTCAATATAAAAAGAATAAAAAGCGAAGAAACAAGAGCAAAGACAATAAATCAATCAGATAGCTTGGCAAATACTCATGAACAACAGCAAATGAGTAGTGTGTATCATTGGTAGCAAAACTTATAGGATATGTACCATGCTTGGGAAGCTTCTTGGTATAATGATACAGAAAAAGGATATCATTATTATCAAGACTATTACTGAATAGAGTGTGAGCAAGAGTTAATGGTGTGGAGGAGTCGGACATTTGTCCCTAGAGGTAGCAGAATTGGCCACAAGAAGTGAATTGTTACCACAAAAGATATCCTTCATCATATAATCATCATTGGAAATGTGAGTATAGGATTTTGTCATTACAGGTGATCCTAAAGCTGGGATAGCCAAATAGGATTCTTGTTCGTCAAAAATCCAAAATGGGAATGTTATATGAAGGCCATTGCCACAGGTTCTGGGTGCGTAGGCCTCAAATTTTGGGTCAGCAGACAAAGTTAGGTTGGTGGCTAAGGTGGCCACGAAGATGAAGATAAAAACACATTCATGAATAGATGTTATGAATGTAGAGAAGTTCCAGGGATCCATCTAGGATGGAAAGCTGAAAGGAAAGAAATGACAAGGCAGAAAAAGGTGTGGAATTGAAGGGAAAGTATGAAGGAAAATTCAAAGTAGTCGGCATGGCTTTGTTGAAGACAATGTAAGAAATTCTCTAAAAGCCAATTGTTTTTATTTTTCACCAAAATTAAAAATGAAGTAATATTCAAACCAATTTTACAGATTATAATTAATTTCATCCATTCTTTCTAAAGGTTTGAATAAAACCAAAGTAAAAGTTGGTGAACCATCTGTTAACCGGCTCCTTTATGACGACTTTCCACAGTCTATTGAGGCTAGAGGAGGAACATGTTAATATTTTTCCAATTTGCATTTATGTGTATTATATTAAGATCCTGTATAAAACTTACCATACCCAGCATTATTTTTTTTATTAAAATTATGAAATAAAAGCATTAGAAAAAGAAAAGAATACTCAATTCTCTAGTCCTTAAGTCAATTCTCCGGTCCTTAAAATTACAGTTAAATAAGCAGTTAGATTTAGCTTTTGGAATCCTAAGGGACAAAAACTAGTTTGCTTTACCTCCAATTATTGGTATAACAATATTTTTATGTACTCAAACAAGCCTAGTAGAGAAAATATTATTAAAGAAAAAGGATGTATCAAATAGGCAAAACAATAAAATCATTAATTACATAAACCATGTTACTGAATTTAGAAGTTGTAAGAAGTGCATTGGTTGAAGGAATATTATACTTACTCCCTGCACAACTGAAATATATCTATATTTAGCTTATTTCCTCGATCTATTGCAAAGCAAAGCAGAATGCTTATTTCTTAATCTAGACAATTGTCCAGTGACAAACTAAAAGTTGATATTTACGCCACACATACCTGGACAGCAATGAATTCCACCCCTCTCAGGGTCAATTTGCAGATGATTGGCAACCCTATGAGCTTCCTTAGAAAGCAAATGAGGATCTTTCTCTGCTTTCTTCACGGCATCATATAGAGTATGATTTGTATTAAGATACTATGCATGCCAACAAAGAAGTATACCAATGAGATTACTAGCAACACCTCTGTAGTTCAATGTATAAAAGTTTAACAAAACTATTGAACAATTCATAGTGAAGCCAGCTTATTCATTATTATTCTACCATATCAGAAATCTCATCCATTTCTTGGTATCTGTTACCACTCAAAACTCAAATATATATCTAAAGAAATTCTTGTATATCATATTTTCTAATGCCGAGCACTGCATTCACTTCATTTTCTTCTTATTTGGAGATAAAGTTGTCTGTGACTACTTGAAGTTCCCTAAAAGTGAAGCTTCTCATATTACCAAGACTTATTAGTCCAAAAATTTGGAGATAAGTAGGTAGTTAGTTATAGAAAATCAGTAACTAACTACCTACTTATCCAACAACTAAAACACGAGATTTAGAACAACATAGACTCAAGACTTCAAATCACTTCGTTCTCGATATCATGGGCCATATGTGCCCTTATTACTATTAGTAGATCTCCTCAAGGCCCAATCTAGCATTTCTTTAACACCCAAAATTCTTGAAAAAAAAAACTTCTATGCAGATGGAGAGCAGTGTTGAAGTGCTAGACAGGATACCTAGCCTAATTGGTTGAGTACAAGATTATGAACTTCATGAACGAAGATAATAAGCACATATATTCATCTTCAGAAACCTAAATGAGAGTAAAGTAGGCATGCATGCATTAATGAAGTTGTCAACGACCTTGAACCCAAGCCCCAAGCACAGAAATATTTCTCTATCTCTCCATTTTGAGTAGAATAAACTAGATAACCTTAGCCATAAATATCTTATAGCGTTCTTTCTTTCTTTCTTTCTTTCTTTCTTTTTTTTTTTTGACTCTCTGTTCTCCAGATGCAAATTTGTAGCTTCCTTAGGCCTTGGGCTAAGCGTTTGGTAGTTGTTTATATAAAGATAGATGAACAGAAAATGTTCGGTAAAGGATTAATGGCTTTTAAACTTGTCTCAGCTTTTGGAACACTTGCAAAAGCTAATGGGTCGGTAAACTAGCTAGCTCATATCTCTAACTGGTTAGCTTTTAAGTGCACCTTCCATTTATGCCATCATTTCGAGGGAATGAATCCCCACTAACATCATTTATCTCAAATTTTGATGCCCTCCATCGACATCAGTGTTATCTAGAAACATCTTTTTCCCAATAATGTGTTTCAAAACCCTTATAAGCTACATCCACCAACTTTTACTTTAATCTTTAATTAATTTCCTCACTACCTTCTGTGGGGTTGCTATTGTCTCCCACAACTCCAAATTCTTTGAAAGCTGTGTTGTATTAAGTTTCATTTCATCATATGTCCAGCTAAGCTAGGTTTAATTACTAATTGTATTACAGGTTTCTGTTTCTAACAATTATTATTCTGTTTATTCTATCTGTGTAATTACCAACTTGTGCATACATTCAAAAAAACCAAAGACAACACAGAAATGAATATGTTTCAATCAGTCACTGAGATAGATTACATCCAGAAGCAAGTAATAAAAAATGAAGCCTTCACAGCATTAAAAGCTTTTTCAGAGGATAATTTTCCATTGGTGGGCCAATCAATTTTCTGAAGTAAGTCTTTAGCACAATGACTTCATTATCTGATGAACAAAATATATATAAGTCTTTAGCACAATGACTTCATTATCTGATGAACAAAATATATATATAGATAATTGATACAAGAATATTGAAATCTTGAAACATTAATAGAATGAAGAAATATTGGCATAGAAACATTCTAAAACCTTTCCGGATCATTTGAACCTATACCAAACTCCAAGAGACTAAATCAAACTTATACTACAAATTATACTCCCAAGCACATGCTTCTACAATCTGTATCTATTATATTAGATCACAAAATATGTAAGTCAAAAGTATGCTTCACTAAATTAGATCAAAGCACTAAGCTACTCTAGGCAAAACAACTATGTTTAGTATAGGTTCACATGATCCGGAAAGGGTTAAAGTATCAAAATAGCATTGCAAGTAACTCAATTTAGGATAATAAATCAGGCAAATAAGGAGTATAATGCAAACCGTAGTCCACATTTGATTCAAACCTCTGTTACTCCACACAATAAGAAAACCATTACTTGTATAATCTCTTTTTCAACTTCAAATGTTATGCAATCCCAATATTCCCAATTACAAATAAAACTCTTAAAATACACTATTATTACAACATTATTTTCCATTTAAATGAAATTAATTTTACGATGATCAGCCTCCTCTTTATCATTCTATAGTAAAAGATGGTGCCTAATTAGCAGTTTTTTAGGGGAAAACTTAAAATGGTAAGCAATTAATATTAATCGTGTATCTGCGAACCTAATAACAAGTATCAATGTATCTCGAGATTGTCAGACTAGTAAAAGTGCAAATCATTCTATCTTCATGAGTTTATTCATCTATGAACTGCCACAGTAACTAAAAAAAACAACATCCAGAGCTTTTTCTGGAATCTGCAATAGCTAAAACCAAATTCAAATTCATTGCAGAACCATAAAAATAATAAATAAATAATTAAATAATTAAAGACCCTGGAGTAAACACCAAAATCATTTAAACTATAGTATTCTATCCTGTAAATCAACATCACAAACTACTATGTGGATGCATTGCCTAATTAAAAGTCATTACCATCAGATTCTAGGTTTCTGTTTTTAACAATTATTACAACAGCCAATGAGTGGTTTTTAAAGAACAAGCTTTCAGAAGTTTTCTCGGACAAAAATTTCCAAGAAAGAAATTACCTCTGAGAAACGGATGTTTTATCGACGATGGTAGGCGCAGCAACGGGTTGTTTTGATGCACAGGCTTGAGTGAGAAGGGTAGCGTCGCCGTCACAAGGGAACCGATGATAGAGTTGACCTGATAGCCAACTATAGTGGAGTAGAGGTGTAGATGAACCGGGAGTGAGGATGGTGGAGGCAGTCAAAACAGAGGAAAGGGAAGTCAGACTGGACTCGAGAGTCGACGCCGTTGGACGAGGGCTTGGCGAGTGGCTATGGCAGAATGAAGTGGAGGAGCACGGCGCTTCCAGGTTAGAAGTTTAGGCTTGCCGTTTAGGAATTAGGGTTAATCGAAACATCTCTTTCCTTATATAGTTTATTAAAAATTTCAAGAAAATCCCCATCTATTAAGACTTATCAAAATTGTCCCTGCAAATTACATAAGAATCCATACATTCTATAAATTTTCAAATACTTTATAATACGGAGTAATACAAAAAGTTTTGTTACTGTACATGCTTGTCTACATACTTGGCACTATCTAAAAATGTGAGAAATATATAATATAGTCAAAACAATGAGTGACAAATATGAGCAAAATGTGGGTTTGGCTTTTATATTAATGTTATATTTCTCACTTTTTAAAAAAAAATCGCCAAATAAAAAAAATACAAAGTGACAAATATATGAAAAATTCTTGTAGTGAATGTTTTTAACTTGTTGGATATCTAGAATGGTAAGAGCATAATCAGAAGAAGATTTACAAGAACACATCTATAGCTGCTACTTCTACTGGTGAAGCAAAGAAAGATGCTACTGAGAAAGCTTTGATAGTGGTAGCCACAGTAAATAGTGGTGGAAGGGTTTTTAATGTATCTACACCTGTTTCTAATAGTCCATGGATAATTGATTCTGGTGTTACAGATCATATGACGTTTGATTCTAGATAGGTTTTATATCTCAAACCATCTATAAAAACATTAGCCTTTATTGCCAATGTTATCTTAACCTCAATTATTGGGGAAGCATCTCTATCACTCTATGATAATTTGCATTTAGATTGTGTGCTTGTTGTTCCCTCCTTAGATTTTAACCTTTTATTTTTTTCTCAAATTACTTTCGCTTTGTCTTGTATTGTAATTTTTTGACCTAATTTTGTGTGCTTAAGGAAATTCAACAAAGCAGATGATTGGATATGGTATTAGGCGAGGAAAGTTGTATTATTTGGACCTAGTGAGTAGGATTTGGATAATGTACACCAGACTTTACTGATAAATGGATCTGAGGGAGAAGAAGAACTATGAAATTTTAGGGCATGCTTCTTTTGGTTATTCAAAGAAGTTGGTTATTGGAACCCAAAGGCAAAATTGATTGGATCAACACAGGGGAATAGGCTTTAGGAATAGGATCTTGTGACTACATGCTTTAAATTTTTCACTTTCTATCCACTTCAACTCCCAGGTATGTTTGAGAAATTGTCTAAACAAGGCGATTGAGCATCTTTTCTTTTCACTGAACTATGTCTGAGAACACAGTAGACTTGTTAAAAGATGAAATGGAAGCTCAAGCGTCACTTGCTTGTGGGAGAGTGGTTTAATGTTTTTACTTAGGGAATACCGCATGCGTTTCACATTTTCTGAAGGTGGCTCCTTAAGTGAAACACTAAATCAACCCTTATATATGTCTTTTATTCCTTGTCTGACATTGGATCAATGAACTAAGTTATTTTTGGGCTTTATCTCATACAAACCTTAATTGGGCCTTTAGGGTTTTTATACTGCTTGGGTCCAACCCAAATGTAAGCCCTAATTAATTAAACTCTTTAATTACCCTATATATTTAATTAATCATAAAATTAAATATTTGGCCCATTTAACTAGTCGATTAATTATTTACTTAATTCAATACATGGGCTTTATTTACTCATAAACTCAATTCAATTAAATTAAATATTTAATTTCTCAAGTCCATACCTTTTTTAGATAATGTATATCAGCTACCTAAAGGACCTATAATGGACATATTTAATTACAAGCTCTAATGGATGTCACCCAGTACCATATTATCCCATAATTTTAGTGGGCCTGATCCACTAGCTCTTGCCTATTTCACTATAGGACTAGAGTTGACTCTTAAATTAAATCTTCTTTGTAGAAGGCAAAAAGCTTAATAATATAATCTGATTGATTAAATTATTTCTTTAAGCCCATCCAATGAGCAATAGCTTTACATAAATATCTTTCATGGAATACCAATAATTGGAGCTATACGTAATTACTGTTTTGCCCCTCCAATTACATTTTGAATTCTTGATATCAGTTTTACACTATTTAAATGATTTAAGATTTATCGAAATAAATTTTAGTTAATGAACATCCTTCACTAAACACTTGGCTAAGATTCTATCATTTAAAACCTCGTAAAACCATTAAATTAGTACTCTGCAATACTTTCAAAGTCATGAATTTCATATCTATGGTATAGTATCTACTAGGATAAAGATCTTATAATCCCAAATAATCATGTTATTGACCTTTCTCTTTTAGGTCGCACTTTCTATTCTAGTCAAAAACCATAGCCTATGTACTAAAGATATACTACTTACTCAAGATTAAGGTATAGATGCCTTTAGTGCTCAGGTGTGGTAATTTACATTCTATCACAATATTTCCACCAAATGTTTAATTCCATATGGCCTGTGTTTAATGTATTCATAATGCACAAGTGTCTTTATCTTGAAGTCTCCACTTCAATGGTTAAAAACTCACCATTTTTTAATTGAAGACAAACACCATAATAGCCTTGTCCAAACAAAGCGTCCAGCTTTTGTGTATAAGTTGTGAATAATGTTTAAGTTATGATAAAGTTCTATATCTCATATATATCTCATATATACAGAAACTTTATCAATATACAAGCTCTAGAACTTTAGTCATTGATACAATCATATTGGGAAAATATAAATAATAACATTATTAATTTATAACAATAATGTTCATAATTTATAGAAAAGTATCGATACTCTTAAGGCATAATCCTAACACTAGTCTATTTGCAAAAGTTGATATGTCTTGTTTTCAGTATGAGGTTTTTGAACTTGCAAAAATCCGTCGTGCTCCATTTCAAAAAAGCTTCAATAAAAGTCTAATTTTATTTGTGATTATTCATTCTGATGTTTAGGGTCCATCCACATTTACTATTTTAAGACGTTCTCATTGGTTTCTTATGTTTATTGATGATTATACCACAATGACATGGTTATAACTAATGAAATCCAAAGGTGAAGTGAATACACTATTTCAGAAAGTTCATAAAATGATTCGTACTTAGTAGAATGCACAGATTTAGGTTCTTCGCAGTGACAATGGTGATGAATATCAAAGTTTTGACCTTCAAAAGTGTTTGGAGATGTATGAAATCATTCATCAAACTGCTTGTTCCAACACACTCCAACAAAATGGGGTTGTCAAGAGAAACATTAGACATCTTTTGGAAGTTGTATGTGCATTGTTAATAGGAGTTCATATGCCATTATCCTATTGGGGCGAAGCTCTTCATTTGTAACATACTTAATCAATCGAGTGCCTTCTTTTAGTTTTCAAGCATCCGTCCACACTATCACTGAAGTAGCCATTGTTCCATCCATTTTGATTTGACCACCTCATGTTTTTGGGTGTGTAATATTTGTCCATGTTCATAAGCATCAAAGCAATAAACACACTCCCTGGGCATTACAATATGTTTTCCTTGGCTATGTGCTCACAGGGATATCAGTGTTATCATCCTCTCATCTAATTTAAATATGGAAGTAGTTTTCCATGAACATTTAATATATTTTTCAGACTTTGAACTTCAGGTGGAGTATTAGGAGGATATTCAGACTCCAGACATTGACTTCATCTTTGAAGGAAACTCAGATGATCAAAAAGCAGGTGAATGGGATTGGAGTTATAATGGACACCCATAAATTGAAACTAGTAATTCTTCATCGAATCAAAGTGGTAATGAACATCAAGTGATTGAAACTTTTGAAGCTAGTGATTTTTTGTCTGAATTCTTTATCCCACAAAGGTATTCCATACCAATCACTTGTTAAGAATGTTTATGATTTGGAAACTAAGCCAACTAAAAGATAGTCACCCCATCATGGCAATAGAGGTATTCCTAAACTTATTTATGAGCCCGTCTCTCTAATAAAGTTAAATATCCTATGAGCCATTATATGTCTAACCATCGCCTGTCAAAACCAAGCCTATCATTTTTAAATCAATTATCTACTATGTCTATTCCTAACAGTGCGTATGAAGCATTATCCGATCCTAGATAAAAGGCAGCTATCAATGAGGAGATGGAAACCCCGTAAAAAATGAAAGATGGGAACTTTTTGATCTACCACCAAAAAAAAACCAGTTGGATATCGATGGGTTTACATAATAAGGTACAAGGCAGATGGAACAATCGAACGTTTTAAAGCAAGTTTGGGGGCAAAAGGGTATAGTTAAACCTATGGAATCGACTATACAGAGACATTTGCACATGTAGCTAAGATTAACATAGTACAGGTTTTATTATCTGTAGCTGTAAATCTAGATTGGCCACCGCAATAGTTTGATGTAAAGAACGCATTTCTACATGGCAAGTTGTCTAAAAAAATCTAAATGGACCTTCCACTTAGATGCATCTAGAAGGATATAGTCAAAAAGTTTATAAGTTGAGAAAATCATTGTACAGGCTAAAACAGTCTCTAAGAGCATCATTTGGACAATTTGCGAAGTCCATGACAAACCTCGGCCATCGCTAAAGCAATTCAAACCATACCTTATTTCTTAAAAGACAGTAAGGAAAGATCATTGCTCTTATTGTATATGTTGATGAGATGGTGGTCATAGGAAATGATCCTGAGAAAAGGAAGGCTCTACAAAAACATTTGGCTAAGTAGTTTGAAATGAAAGACCTAGATCCTTTGAAATAATTTCCTAGGATAGAAGTATCTCGATCTAGTAAATGTGTTCTCCTTTCTCAAAGAAAATATACCTTAGACATACTGCAAGAAATTGGCATGACAAAATGTCAACCAACTGATATACCAGTAGAAGAAGGTTTCAAGTTATGTGTTAAGGCTAATAAGGTATCGATTAACAAGGGAAAATACTAGCGACCTCTTGGGAGATTGATCTACTTAGCACATACAAGGCCAGAGCTTGCTTATGCATTAAGTATTGTCAGTCAGTTTATGCATAATCCTAGTGAACAACATATGAACGTAGTCATGAGTATTTTAAGGAATCTAAATTCAGCTCTCAAAAAGTGAATCTTGTTCTCTAAAATCATAAGGAAAGAAAATACAGATATATAAACAAATGTAGGTTAGGCTAGATCAGTTGATGATAGGTGATCTATCTAAGGATACTTTACCTTTGTAGGTGGTAATCTTGTCACATAGAGGTGCAAGAATTAGAATGTTGTTACACGATCAACTACAAAAGTTGAATATAGAGAAATGGCAATTGGAATTTGTAAAGCATTGCTGCTATAAGATATCTATTTCAGGATTCAAGATATTCATAAGATAACCAATTCAATTATATTGTGATAATAAAGTAGCATGAGACATATGTCACAAGCTTAAAGGTTTGCGTAGCACGCTCGTGCGACACTTAGACAACTTGAACTCGAAAGTTGCTAAGTAAGCCTTGATGTTTGCCTTCTCGCTCAAGGAGAAGAGAAGGATCGTTGAGTCAAAGAGCTTTGTAGGCAAGAAGAGAAGAGATTGAAGATGGAGACAAGTATTGCTAAGCAAGAAAGCTTTGTATTACACTAGAAAGCTTTACAATGCTTGGTTGCTTAGATTTGCTTGGATGCTTTACAAATGAGCCTTGGAGGGGTATTTATACTAAACCACCTCTCAAATGAATGGCTAAGATCTAATGCATCTAAGGGTCCTAATTCACTATCTAGAATGATCTACTAAAATATCTAGATATGTACAAAGTAGATAAGTACAAGAGAGTATTCTAGAAACTTATTTTGCTGGAGAATTCTAGAAGATGTGCTTGGACTTGCAAGCTTTCTAGAAGCTAGGCCAAGCCTTATGCATATTTGGGCCATTCTAACAAGCAAATTGGGCGGGCTGTAACACATAACTCATAATCTAGTTTAGCATGATTGAACAAAACGTGTAGAGGTTGACAAATTCTTCATTAAGGAGAAATTGAAAGAAAAAATTGTGGAGTTGCCAAAAATTCGATCAGAATATCAAATAGTTGATATTCTCACCAAAGCGGTCTCAAATCGAGTGTTTTCAAACTGTCTACACAAGTTGGGGACACAAGTTGGGGATTATGTACCAACTTGAAGAGGAATATTGAGATTGTAAAATATTCTTGTAATTAATTGATTAATTACAAGAATATTTTACAATATTAATTATCCTTCCCTTTATTAGAAGATTTCTTATATGTGATCAAATCAAAAGGATTTGAGAGGATTATATTAACTTGATTTCAGGATGGGATTTAGGCGGTTAGTTGGGAAATTCTCCCCAATAAATACCATTTACAATTGTTATACAAACATATGAATAAAAATCTATTCATCCCCATTGTTTCAAGAAAACATTTCAAGAAGTCAGATTTTTATGCAATTTTAATTGTGATATGAAGTCAAAATATTAAACAAATTATAAGAATTATGTGAATTACAATTTATTGAGGGGTAATCTTAACGAGAGTCCTAAGTACACATATTAAACTCTAAAAAACGCTATAAATTCATTTTAATTTTTTACATTTTATAATTTTTACATAGTTTTTTTAGAAATTTACACAATTTTTTCGGGTTTAATATGTGTATTAATGATACATATTAAAACAACTCTTTATTAATGTACACTATAATTCATATTAATAACATCTGATTCTGAGTGTCTGACAACATCAACCATGTTATATAAAAGGGTAGAACGAAAGAATTCTACTATTAGTCCAAAAGATATGCACGGAGCACCAGAATTAGCTAATATGCTATTTCAATTAGTCTCATATTTACTTTGCAGAAACCTAATAAACAAAGGATATATGAAGGATTTTCCTTAGGATTAGAAAGGGCGATTATTTATTGAGAAATTTTTCGAAAAGGGAATCAGATAATCGTGTTATAAGATCAAATAAATTAATGATTTTAAATATGAAATCGAGATTCACCACGGGATCCTAGCATTAATTACATTTACACGACAATGCTTTATACATGTGACATGCCTTTATACATGGAAAATGGCTACAATAAGGTGCACTCTTAAAGTCCATTGTCCTCTTCAATGTTCAAAAGTGGTGGCAAATTAGTAATAGAACGATTTACCTAAAAATTAATACAGAAAAAAAATAATTTATTTCTTGCAGGTTTATTGGTAATGGAAATAAAATATTATAAAGTGCAAAATATTACGGAAATGTAATTAATAAAGAAAATGAAGAGATTTGACATTAAAACTTTGGGGACTATATATCGACATATGTCATAGTTAACTCTGACCTAAGGTCTAACATTACATATAATCTTAATGATTTACATATTTTGAAATATGGATTATTTTCCTACTGTTATTTAATTCCATTTCGATTGAAGTTCTGCACATGGACTTGTAAAAAGATGTAGTTATATATCCTTATTATGTCGTTTTGTAAATGAATTAATTATTTTGACTTTTGATACTTACTAATAAATAAATTTTATACATACTAATTAATTATTTCTAATAAATGTTGCATATAACATTAATAGTCAATATAATGATTATTGTGTAATGACTATTCTACAATAATATTGTACTATTAATAATTTGCCATTTATAAATTTCTTTATTGCTCTTAAATACTTAACATTCATTACAAGTTAAAAATAAATAAGACATCCCAATTAATTTCTATTCTCTCTAATCTCTCTCTCCTGTTTTTTTTCTTATTTTTTATCTTGTCTTTTCTCCCAAGGAAATGATATGATTATTTAATTTTTATTTTTTACTTATTATTATATTTATTTTATATCATTAATACCGTTCGTATTTATTCACTTTTGTATATGTTATCTATTTGACATAATATATCATCATAATTATGAGTAATAATACATTTAAAATTTATTACATTAAAATTTATTATATAGTATTACTATATATTTTATATATTAAATAGTAAAGAATACAAAATTATATTAAACTATTATGTGATAATCAAATATTATTTTATAAAACAACATAAAACTAATATCCACCACATACTATTCATAACACAATTTATAACAAAGGGTATAATAAATTATCATATAAAAAGTTGTTGGTAGAGCCTCTTTATTAATTTATTTTTAATATCATTTGTGAAAATAAAAGTTATTAATATATTATTAAGAAGTTAGGATTAAATAATTTTTACATCCATATATTTTACGATGATGAAAGTTTTTATTTATTTATTATTATTATTTTTTTAACCTTCTGGTCGTTAAACTTTAACACAATTTGGTTAAGGTCAGGGACGAATCCAGCAGGAACAACCGAACAAGGTGTTGATTGTATTTCGAAAAATATTGGAATATTATATATAATACTAAATCTTAGTTTTGGGTAATTATCTATAATCTATGCCCATATATATCCGATGTTTCTGATTAATGAGGAATAATGAATTTAACAATGAATTTGCGCCCATCGATCTTTTGCTGAGGAATAAAATGATTTTGGTGTATCATTACATCATGCATTTTAATTTAGTTAATTTCTGTTTACCAATGTTTACTCTTTTATTTTACTAATTAGGTCGTCAAATCCATGTACAAAATCAAATCCGTATAAATTAATGTAATGTAGCTCAGTATTAATTTATCTTTAGAAATTTTGTTCTTCCTTAAGATTATACAAAAACAATAAAAATAACAATTAAATATGAGATTTGGACAAACTATGTTGTAATGTTACAAGAAGCACCAATTGGAAACCACTAGTACTACATGATGGTTCATTAATTTTATGGAGGAAGATTAATACATTATTCTCTTTTTACGTACTAATTATTATTCATTGATCAGCAATGGAAAGGATGAAGCAGCAACATCTAATTGTTGAAGCTGATCGAGGCTTAACATGTGCATACACAGTAGTTATTTTCACAACCAATGAGGCATTTGGGAGAACAAACATGCTGTTTCTCGCAGTCTTGTTTAGTTTCACAATTTGGAAATGGATAATCCAAATGATCTAATAACTTACTGGCCTTAGCAGCAGGAATGTCGCTGCACATACACTGGCCCTTTTTGTTACAAGTAACAGTGCCTTTCGTACATGTTATACCCTTGCAATCCTCTGGGCTACGACACATCTGGACTCCTGCTCCTCCATGCACCCTCCAAACTAATAAACCTGAAAAAAAAAAAAAAAAAAAAAAAAAAAAATATACCCATGAGCCGGATACTTTCGCGTAAAAGTACTTAATTACAAAACAAATGGTAAACATTTGATAAATAATGTGTGTGTGTGTGTGTGTGTGTGTGTGTGTGTGTGCATGTGTGTTGTGGGGAAAAGGGATAACTAACAAGAAGCGATGAACAAGAGCACGAAGAAGGATGCAGTTCTGAAAGAAGACGTAGCCATCTGCACTTAATTGTGTTTTATTTCTTCACGAAAGTGTGAATTGAAGCAATCGAATACGATTCTACTCTGCCCTAACTATAGCTACATATATATAGTAACAAATTTGCGGAAAAATAAAGAATCACTTAATTAGGCAGCTTGCATATTAATTTCATATAATGCTAGGGATATATTCTTGAAAATTTTCTATGGCAAGATAATACAACAATAGGCAGCGGAAAGGAAATAATTAGTTTAAATCTTCAGAGATAAATCCAATATAATGACAGTACATACATGCAAAATTAAATTTTTTAACTTAAAACTAGAATTAAATTTATAGCAATTGATTTCACATATTTAATTGTTGGGATGATTGATAAATTGTCATCATTGAATACAAGTTTTTAATATTTACATCCCAACCATTGATCTTATATATTTATGTGTGTATTTGTTTCATATTATGTTCATATTATATATTTTTATTTTATATTATATTTAATTTAATAAAAATTTATCATTTTAATTATATGACATATTTGACATCTTTTGAAGGACTAGTTAATATTATAGCATTTTCAGTAAAGTGAAGAACCTAATAGATTTATGTGAGAAATGCATTGGTGACTCAAGTGGTCGGTGGCATTGCCAAATGTGACCCCATACCTTTGGCATTTTGGCATTTCTAATGTTCTTCAAAAATGAATCTTCATCAGAGTTTGCGTATATTTTTCATTGAAGCCACAATGTGTTTTTCTGCGGCGGATGGACCCAACTTAGCTAAATTTGGCAAAAAATTTGTATTTTTTCTTGTATGGTCTAATCTAGTCTAGCCACCGAGCAACAAGAATCAACTGTCCGAAACCAGTACAGGAAGCAACATATATATTTTCTTCTTTACTTGAGATTGTAAAATAATAATAATAACAATAAAAATAATAACATAACAATTAAATATGGAGATTAGGCAAAATATTTTAGAAGAAATTAGAATCCATTTCTTAAATTTCATTTATTGAGAAGATTAACACATTATTTTCTTATTTATTATTATGCATTAGTGAACACCAAAGGATGCATAACTAACATCTTTTTGAGGCTAATCTAGGCCTAACATGTGCATAAACAGCAACTATCTTCACAACCAACGAGACATTGAGGAGGAGAAACATTCTGGTCCTCGCAATCTTTCTTAGTTTCACAATTTGGATATGTTGTATAACTACGATTAGAATCTAAGACGTCACCGCCGGGCCTTGACAGCACGGTGGCTGCACGTACACTTGCCTTTTTTGGAGCAAACAACGGTGCCGCCCCTCGCACATTTTGTACCCTTGCAATCCTCTATAGTTTGACATATCTTAAATGCTTCTGCTTCTGGCACCCTCCAATCTAGTAAACCTGCCAAAACTATACCATGAGCTACGTTCATGCTGTCACATGAAATACTTACAGAAACAATAGAGAATTAGTTAATAATGCGATAACTGATAAATAATATATAGTAGTATGAGCTAGAGATACTAACAAGATGCAATTAACAAAAGCATGATCAATGTCCATGCAGCTTTGGAAGAAGATTTAGCCATCTTTGTTTAGTTTACGATCGAGAGAACAATAATATGATGCAAGACTTGGTTTGAGCAGAATTTCAACTGATTCCACTATGCCCTAGCTATAGCTATATATATGGTATCAATTTTGAGAAATTAAAGAGATCGGATTACATAATTAGGCAGCTATGCAAACGGAATAATTTCCTACAAACCGTAAAGATATATTTTTGGCTGAACGAGAACAGAACTCCGTATTGGTGTTACTATTACTATTGTACATTCTATCCCAAATTAATCCAAAAGGACCTGAAAAGGAAATATTTAGTTTAGTTTGTCATTCATAAAAAGGTTAATCCATTTTGTTAGGCAGATATATGTATATAAATATGGTTTTAGTTTCACATAATTATCTACACATCTAAAATGAATATTTTTAAAGAAAAAAAGGGTTTATTTTATTTAATTTTCAATTATTTATATATGGTCCAGCGACATTTAATATGAAAAAGGTTGTTAACATATGAATTTGTTTAAGCAAAGATTGGTTTTCGATAAAGTCGATCGCTAAAAGAAGTAATCAGTATACTGTTTATGTACATAATAATCTAGTCAAACTAATTAAATATATAATACATCACAAGCATATATATACAGATAGTACCATCAATATTTACAATATGCTTACAAAATATGTACATAAAGACATGAGATGCAAAATTAACAAACCTCTTTTTGTACTCAGTCGACACATGATTGTGAGGCTTTTTAAAAAGAAGTTATATCAGTTCTAATATTTGTCAAGGCTAACAACCTTAAATAGGAGGGCATTCATCCATCGTCATTTTTTTGTGACAATGCATCGTTAATCCATATAATGAGCCTTAGGCTAATGACTCCTATACCAGTTGACCTTAGGGTATTAGGTGTTAAGACACCCTTAGGATCTTAACGACTTAGGTTGCTGATGTTTTATTTTTTTCTCAAAAAAATTACGGATAGTACAATATTTGATTCACTTAAGCTTTGTCTTAATCCATGTAATGAGCTTTGCGCCAATAGCTCTCAAACCAGTTGGTCTTATGGTATTATGTGTTGAGGCACCTCTTGGGCTTAATCGCTCGAATTAAGGAGGCTACAAGACCTAACTTATTCACAATTGCTTATTTATTTATTTTTTCTTTCTTTTTTTTTTTGCTCTTTTTTTCTTTTCTTTTCTTTATTTCTTTTTTTTTTTTTACTTTTCCCCTTCCTTTTGTTGTTATCCTAAACAAAACAAAAGAACTCAAATATTATAACATTTCTTTTTGCAACCCAAATCATGCACCAAGGTACGTGTGCGTGTGAAGAAAGGTTCATAAATACTTGCTAATGAGTACAACAGCAAACAAGTTATTAAATGGTAAAGTTGTGAGAGTTCATATATTTGAATAATTCAAAGTGAAGTGAATAAGACAACCTCTTTATAAAATTCAAAAACCAAAACTAAATAATATCAAGTTAGCTAATAACAAGTCAATTACAATGAGTTTCAAGAGTTCAAAATTGCACTCTTTACTCTGCCACTCCTTACCCAAAATGTGTCTCAAGCGAAATTAAACTCCTTAAACAACTACTCTAAATCTAATTACTTACTCTTTTTTTCTTTTTGGCAAAAGGGATATGTAAAACACACTTATATCCATTATCCTTTCCCCCCAAACCAAATGAAACATTGTCCTCCATGTTTAAATGTAAAGAGATAAGGAATATGAGACATTACCTAAAGCTTCAGTTATTCAAAAGAAACAACCTGAAAAACACTTAAGTGAACATAAAATAAAATGCTGCAAATAAAACAAAAGACAAAGAAAATTACGAACAGAGCGTTAGATCTAGTTTATGCTTATTGTTGTGTCCCACCAGCCAGTTAATCTGAGTTGTTGCTGGGTTAGGTTTATAATCAACTGCTTGTAATTTGTCAAGCAGTTCCTCAATAATGGTTGTAGAAACAAAGATCTGTCGCACCAAGTGTGGGATAAAATTCTGTTCTACAACTTCATCAACAAAATGTAATAAAGGATCAAAGAAATTATTAATATTTAACAAACCTATGGCTTTCTGATAGAGATTCAATTGAATCTAGGAGGCAATTTGAAAAATTTCTTCGCCAAAACCACCTGGTAAAGCAATAAAGGCATCTAAATTGATAAACATATATGTCATGCATTCATACATATATGAGAACCTTAACTCTTGCCCAACTATTTTCTCAATAATGCTTTCTACAGACAAAGCTCTAGGAGTAACACTTAAAACTTGATTGCATCCTAAGAGTGCAGCTGTTGACACACAAGCCATTAACCCAAGACTACGTCCCCCATAAACCAAATGAATCTTTCCCTTAGCTAATAATCTATCAAGATAGTTTGCTGCTTCTACAAACTCTCCACTTTTTCTAGGTCGAGATCCACATAATATACATCTTTTGAATTCGACGAGCTGAAATTTCCTCCATGTCTAAACAACTCTCTAACTATGTCTGTGAAAATGAAGAACAAGAGATGTCATATTTATGGAGTGCAACAAGCTATTGCAATGATAACACCTATATGGATAGCTCGGCTGTTTACTGAAAAAGTTTGACAATAAGACATAGAAATTCAAAAATGACAGAAATAAAAATTATAACATGCATGTATAATTCAACCGAAAGATAAAGACATAAATTCAAAAATGACAGCGCACATACATATATACTAGTAGTTGTAACTATGGCTCATGTCTTCTTCTGGTTTTACGTCAAAAAATGGCTTAAACATCTTATATAAGTTGGGGATATGCTTCCTATCTAGTTTTCTTATAAACTGGTAAACAGAATCATTTTGAGTCGGATTCTCAAGACTGTATTATGCGCTCTTCTCAAAAATAGATCCATATTTTCAAGATTTCATGTTGCACAATTTTACAAGGAAAAGTCAATAAGACATTGCCCAAGGACTCCTTACTCAGACCATTCTTGATGAATTGAAGCTTATCCTCTCGATTGTTAAACACAAATCCCAAACAGAAGCAACGTTGGTTACCATCGTGCACATTTGTAATAGACTTGTAATATTTTTGCTTTTCTCTTTTTGGCATAAGAGCTTTTTCCTACACCTAG
Organism: Boswellia sacra; assembly: GCA_013180625.2. Classification (NCBI taxonomy): domain Eukaryota; kingdom Viridiplantae; phylum Streptophyta; class Magnoliopsida; order Sapindales; family Burseraceae; genus Boswellia; species Boswellia sacra. The sequence continues at coordinate 92,558 of SNVD02003987.1, forward strand.
CATATGAGAAACAAAATCGTCTAGAGATTCAAAAGATAATCAGACCTTGGCTTCAATTAACCATGTTCAATCAGTAGGAATACCCTTGAGCATCAACATCCTTAGTCTTTCTGCTCGTGCTTTGTAAATTTTAAGCAAATCATTTTAAGGAAGAGAGGGATGCAAAATTAGCAATAGTTTTTAGGAAACTAAAAAATCGACTTCAAAAGCCCCAGAGTATCGTATCTGCCACTTGACCAGAAAAATCAATCCTAAAAAATGATCGATTATAGCAATAGACACTTCGTTTTGATCAAAATTTTTGAAGAATGGTTTTAATCGTTGTTCATTAACTTTAAAAACATTACCATTCTATAGGTTCTCAATTTCAATAGCTCCATGAGAAAAAAAACATTTTTAACAATGAAAATCTAGTCCAACGAGACCGAAGTTTACCAAAAAACTAATGCAATCTTGAATCATACAAAAGAACTTTTTGTGAAGGTTCAAAAGATTTTCTAACATTGTGTTTGTCATGGAAAACATTTATTTTTTCTTTGTAGATCTTAGAATTATCATAAGTCTTATTCCTGATTTCTTTAAGTTCACTCAGTTGGAGTTTATATAATTTGCAAGCATCATCCAAATTTGTGTTTAATGTTTTGATGGCCTAGTAAGCTTTGTGCTCAAGTTCCACAGGCAAGTGACAAGGTTTCTCAAAAATTACTCTACAAGAAGACATACCCATTGATCTTTTGAAAGTAGTTCAGTAAACCCAAAGTGCATCATTAAGTCTTAAGGACCAATCTTTTCGATTTGAGTTAATTGCTTTTTCTCCCTATTTACAAATTTAACTTGTCCAATTGTTTGTAGGTGATAAGGGGTAGAAACTTTATAGGTAATTCCATATTTCCTCATTAAGGTTTCAAATAGTTTGTTACAAAAATGGGTACCCCCATCACTAATAATGGCTCGGGGAATTTCAAATCGACACAAGATATTTTCTTTCAAGAATTTGATAACTGTTTTGTGATCAATGTTTCGACATGGAATTGCCTTGACCCATTTTGAAACATAATCTACTACAACAAGAGTGTAAACAAAATCAAATGATGGTGGAAATGGTCCTATAAAATCAATACACCAACAGCCAAAAATTTCAACAACAAGAATGAGATTCAAAGGCATTACGTTTCATTTTGAAATAGATCCCAATTTTTGATAATTTTCACAAGTTTTGTAAAATGCATGTGCATCTTTAAATAAGGTAGGCCAATAAAATCTATATTGCAAGATTTTTGTAGCTATTTTTCTTTATGAGAAGTGTCCTCCACATGTTTCAGATGACAAAAATTAATAACACTACTTACCTCATTGTCGACTATGCATCTTCTAAGTATTTGGTCAGGATAATATTTGAATAGATATGAATCATCCTAATAAAAATTTTTCACCTCAGTCAAAAACTTCTTTTTGTCTTGGGCACTATAGTGAGGTGGCATTTCTCCTGTTGTAAGAAAATTCACAATGTTAGCAAACTAAAATGTTGTAGCAATGGAGAATAAAAATTCATTGGGAAAAGAGTCATTAATAAGTAAGGTTTTAAATGATGTCTCTGTTATTAATCTTGACAGATGATCTGCAATGATATTTTTGGCTCCTTTCTTAGCCTTTATTGTGATGTTGAATTCTGAAAGCAATAAGATTCACTGTATCAATTTGGTTTTACATCTTGTTTAGACATTAAATATCTCACTATAGCATTGTCAATGTAAATAACAGTTGGGGAACCAATTAAATAAAATCAAAATTTATCAAATGCAAATAATACTGCAAGTAGTTCTTTTTCAATTATAGTGTAATTCATTTGTGCATCATTTAAAGTTCAACTTGCATAGTATATCACAGAAGGCTTACCTTCTCTTCTTTGTCCTAAAACAACACCAACAGCATAATCGCTCACATCACACATTAATTCAAAAGGCAAGGACCAATCAAGAGATTATGTAATTAGAGCAGTTGTTAAAAGTCTAATTAACTTATCAAAGGCATTTTGACATTCTTGAGTCCATTCAAAAGAAGTGTCTTTTATTAAGATGTTACAAAGAGGTTTAAATATAACATAGAAATTTCTTATGAACCTCCTATAAAATCCAACATGCCGTAAGAATGAACAGACCTCCTTGACTATTGTTGGTGGAGGCAAATGGGAAATCAATTCCACTTTTGTTTTATCCACTTTAATTTTTTTGGAAGATACCACATAACCTAAGATAATCTCTGAGTTAACCATATAATGACATTTTTTCTAATTCAAAACAAGACCTTTTTCTTCACACCTTTTTAGGACATTTTCTAAGTTTTTAAGACAATTATCAAAAGAATTTCCAAAGATAGTTAAATCACACATGAAAACTTCTAAATAATGCTCAATCATGCCACTAAAAATGCTCAACATGCATCTTTGAAAAGTAACTGGAGCATTACAAAGTTCAAAAGGCATCCTTTTAAATGCAAAAGTGCCAAAAAGGGGCATATGAATGTGGTCTTTCTTGGTCTTCAACTACAATGAAAATTTGATAACAGCCTGAGTAGACATCAAGAAACTAATTGTAGGAATGTCCTACTACTCTTTCTAAAATATGTGATGCGTTCGAAACTAGCAAGTATACTAGTCGCACAAGTAATAAAGTGATAAGTAAGATATCGTTCCCACGAGGATTGATTCTAATTAAATTTGTTATTTTTCAGCAACAATAAACTAAATATGGGGGGTTTTGTTGAATGATTAATTAAACTGAATACGAAGGCAAATAAAAAATAACACAACACAATATTAAATGAATTGAAAATTCATGAGAGACACTTGGTTAAGGGTTCTTTCTCTACCACAAGATATGAATTTGTGAATTAACATAGAATTGTAATCCAATTACAGCATTGAAGTTATCAACCGTAGATAACAACAAGCTCTGTTATCCAATCTTTCCTTACTTTGTTGTTAAATAAAACAAGCTCTTTATTTAATCTCTATCCATTAAACAACCTAGAACAAGCTCTCTGAGTTTAATTCAATGGATGCATTACGATGAGAAAGATAGCTTGATCTAAGCAATCAACACACAAGCTCGGATTATTTACCTAGGTTGTATTCTCCAATTGCAATCTCTGATCACAATTTTGCTACTAAGGATTAGAAATTCAAGATAATTACGGATCAAGATTTCTAATCTAGCAATAGACAACAACCAGATTATATTCAGTTGGCCATTCCAAATACAATCAGTAAGCAATCATAAGCATTAGATATGGGAAAATACAAGCAACTTCCATTAGAGAATTGGATAACAATTTCTTACACAATCAACTCACAAAATCCATATCAAGGGCTTTGAAATCACCCTCAACCAATTCAGATTTAGTTACACATATTCAGAAACAATACAAATACAATACAATATGGAGACATTCAAGAAAATGGAAGGGAAAGGGAAAACTTAGCAAATTTAATGAAAATCTCTCAAGATTGTAGTTCTTCCTCTTTCCAAGCCTTCAATCTCCTTCAAGAACTCCAAGAGATGAGAGAAATCCAAAGATGCAGCCTCCTCCACGTTCTCCCCTCTTCAAGTTATGAAAAGAAAACCCTAAAATGTGTTTAAATACTCTGCTACAGTAACGTGCTACAGTGTCCCGTATTATACATGCTACAGTGATGTGTGGAATTACATTTATACACTTCTCACACTGTTTTGATTACAACTTTTGGTACACTGAATGGATTTATAAACCGTAAATTTCTCCAAAAAATAGACTTCGAGAGCTTTCCAACGGTATATAATATGTCATCGGGTTCATTGTATATCAATACAATTAAATCCGAGAAGATGGTTGACTAGCAGAGGTGAAAATGAAGGGTTTTACTCCATTTTTGTGCAAGTTGCTCCAAAACTCCTACAAACATCAAAACCACACAAAAACATAAAAATACCACGGAATATAGCAAAGAAACATGGACGAATTGATATAAAAGTAATACATAAATAGACACCTATCAATATGGTCAAGGAATGGTAAGAAAAAATGTTCTTTTCTAGTGATAGCATTTAATTTTCTATAGTCAATACGTATTCCCCAACTAGATGAGACTCGGGTTGACAATGAATCACCCTTTTCATTTTTTACTACTATAATGTCAGATTTCTTAGATACTATTTGTGTAGGGCTTATGCACTTACTATCTGAAATAGGGTAGATAATTCCCACATGAAGCATTTTAAGAACTTCAGCCCTCATGACCTCTTTAATATGAGGATTTAATCTCCTTTGAGGTTGTTGGGATGTTTTGGCATTTTCTTCTAAATGGATTCTATGTGTACAAATCAAAGGATTAATGCCTTTATGTCTTTTAAAGTCTACCCAATTGCATTTTTATGCCTTTTAAGCACTTCTATCAACTTACCTTGCTGCCTACTTGTGAAGGATGAAGAAAATTACCATCAGATACATATGATTCTCCCCAAGATATGCGTGTTTTAGTCATTCAGGCAAAGGCTTCAGTCCTATCTTAGGAGCTTCTTCTTCCTTGCTTTCATTCATTTGTCCCAATTCTTCAAATCGTGGTTTCAAGCTTTTATTTTCTATTACCTGTGTACAATCCAATAAGGAACATATATTAGAAAGCTTTTATTTTAGTTGCATTATCGATTCTAATGAATTGACTAAACAGGCTTTCAAAAGTGTCAAAAAAATTCCTTTTTTGTATATGGTCTTCCACAACATTTTTTATCATAGTAGCTTCTTCATTTTCATCTTCTTCTTCATATGGTTGCTTGCGCATATTAAAAACATTAAGCTCCACTCCCATATTCCCAAATGACAACTTCATGACTCCATTCCTAAAATTAATCAAAGCATTAGAAGTTGCTAAAAATGGATGCCCTAAAGTAACAGAAATTGAATTACAGACTTCTACCAGTTGTGTATCTAAGACGATAAAATCCACAGGATATATGAATTTATCAATTTGAACTAACACGTCTTCAACTATTCCTCTTTGCACTTTAATTGATCTATCAGCAAGTAAAAGAGTCACAGAAGTTGGTTTTAACTCACCTAGATTGATTTTTTGAAACACTGAATATAAAAGCAAATTTACAGTAGTACCAAGATCAAGTAAAGCTTGTTCGACTTTATAATCTCCAATAATGCATGAAATTGTAGGACAACCAGGATATTTATATTTCATAGCATTATTGTTCTAAAGAACAGCAATTATTTATTCAGCTAGAAAAACCTTCTTTTCACATTCAATTTTCTTTTCACAGTACACAAATCTTTCAAAAAAAATTTGCGTAAAAGGGTACTTGTTTAATCACATCTAAAAAGGGAATATTAAACTTTACCTATTTGAAAATTTCAAAAATTTCAGAATTGTGATTTGGCTTCTTTTGAGTGGCTAATGCTTGTGGAAATGGAGGCAGGTAGGGACTTGGTTCCTTGTTTGCTAAGTGTTGGTTTGGTAACCTCATCCTTACCCTTATAGAGATCGATTCATCTTCTTTCTCACAAGGTTTAGGAATGTGTTTTTCGACAACCTTACCATTGCGAAGGGTCATGACTGATTTGGTTTGGTCCACATAATGGCTATTTGAAATACCAGCACTTGAGTTAGATTGATCTTTTGGGTTATGCAATGTTTGAGAAGAAAATTTTCCTTTATCTTGGTTGCTAAATGTAGACACAAATTTTGCAAGAGTATCTATCAAATTTGCTAATGTTTGAGCAGCTTAACTATTAAAGGTCTCTTGCTTTGCAATGAATGAATGCAATGTTTCTTTAAATTTCTTCCTAGAAGGAGGGACATAGGATGCATAATCATGAGAATTTTGAAAATTTTGATGTGTTTGAAAAGGGACATGTGAAGATTATGCATAATTGTCATTTTTTCAACTCAAATTCGAATGATTTCTCCAACCAGGATTGTAGGTCTGTGACTATAGATTATGATTTGGTCTTTTGAAAGTATTTAAGACATTGGCTTGTTCATGAAGACATTCCCTAAAAGCAAGCAAAGTTGGGCAATTATCGGTAGGATGGTCATTAGTATTACAAATGTGGTAGACAATTTCTTAAACATAATTCCATTGACCACTCTTTTTCATTTCTAAAGCCTCGACTTTTCTAGCTAGAGATGCATATTTGGCTTGAATGTCATGGTTTTCTCTAAGGTTATAAATGCCTCTACTGGATGTCGAAGCAAGGGTTTTACTTGGTACCTTATTAGTGCCAGCAGTGTCTCAATTTTGGGCTTTTTCTGCTAGTGAGTCTAGTAGTCAATTGCTTCCTCTAGGTCTATCTCCAAATTGCCCATTACACATTAGTTCTACTAGCTGCCTATCTTGAGGTGTTAACCCTTCGTAGAAGTTTGGAACTAATCACCAAGTTTGAAAACCATGGTGAGGATAGGTATTAAGTAATTCTTTATACCTATCCCAACATTGATAAAGGGTTTCTCTTGGTTTTTGAGTAAAGGTTGTGATTTGCCTTTTAAAAGAATTTGTTCTATGGGCAGGAAATTTTTTTTTCAAATATTATTGTTTCGTCGCATCACTACAAGAAAAACAGTTTTTTGCGACAAAATTTTTTGCGACGAAATAAAATTCGTCGCAAAAAGCGGCCTTTTGCGACAAAATTATTATTTTGTCACGAAAGTTAGCATTTAAAAAAAAAGATATTTTGCGAGGAATTTTTCATCGCAAAATAAAACCTTTAGTGACGAATATTCATTTCCTCGCTAAAAACTCGAGTGACTAATTAGGAAAGCATTTTTTGCGACGAGATAAAACCTATTGCGACAAACTTTTCGTCGCAAAATGTATTACACAAAGACGGGATTTTGTGACAAAAATTTTATAGCAACATGAACATTTTTTGCGACAAAATTATGTTTCTCGCGAAAAAAAGACTTTTTGCGACAAAAAATTCCTCACTAAAGGCCATTCTAATTTACCATGCATATACGGCAATACTTGACATTTTGCGACGAAAAGTAATTCCTCGCAAAATGTGACCTTTTGCCAGGAAAATTTCCTCGCAAAAAATCTATTTTTTACGACAAAAAATTCCTCGCGAAAAGCAATTTTAATTTACCATGCACACGTGGCAATACCGGACATTTTGCGATAAAAACGTGATTCCTCGCAAAAGGTGACTTTTTGCGAGTAAAATTTTCTCGCAAAATGTGACTTTTAGCTAGGAAAATTTTCTCGGAAAAAGTCACATTTTGCCACAAAAAATTCCTCGCGAAAAGCCATTCTAATTTACCCTGCACACTTGACAATATTGAATATTTTGCGACGAAAAATTGATTCGTCGCGAAATGTGACCTTTTGCGACAATACATTCCTCGCAAAAAAGTCAACCTTTTGCAAGAAAAAATTTCTCGCAAAAAGCCCGTCTAACTTATTATGAACACGTGACAATACTGGACATTTTGCGACGAAAATATATATTCCTCGCAAAATATGACTTTTTGCAAGAAAAAATTGCTCGCAAAAAGTTATTTTTTTAAAATTAAAACTTAATAACTTTCCTCTTTTGTTTTCTTCTCTTTGTTCGTGGTCCGTCTAATATATAAGTCTTTGTTTAAAAAATGACAAAAAAAAGAATAAAGAAAGTATTAAAAATCTAATTTGATTTTATATAAATTGACAATTTTTAAATATAGTAGGGTCATTTGGATATTCATACAAATTTTTATTAAAAAAAAGACCCTTTGTGATTCCATTCATGTTTTTAAATGTGAAAAACTATTAAGATATTCTAAATTTAGTGTTTGTAAAATAGACAAATAATTAAAATAAACTATAAGTGTGTGTGTGTGCGCGCGTGTGTGTGTGTGCGTGTGTGTGTGTGCGTGTGTGTGATATGAATCGTTAATAATCTAATAATCAAGTATAAAATTTATTGCTAATTATTTATATATAATCTAATTTATGTGTGATTTATATATGTCTACCTGCTAAATTACAATTATGATAAACTTATTACCATGACTAATTTTTAATTGATGAAAACGAGATTGGAAAAAAAATCTAACTTCTAAAAATCTAATTTATTTTTCAACGTTTAATTATATGTCAAATAAACATAAATAAATAAATAATTAATAATCATGTAATGTTGCCTATAATTATGTTTTTTATTTTTTTGTTATAAAGTGTATTAATTTAGACAATATATTTCTCTTAGACTTTTAATTTTTATCGTATAGCTTTGAGTAAATTGTTGAGATATTTTAAACAATTGTTAGTGTTTATTTTAAGGGAGATAAATAATTAAAATGAACTCTATAACAAAAAATAAATACATGGCAAAAACTAATTTTCAATTCGTAATGCATATGATACTTGTAACATATGTATATGTATATATGTCTAATAATTAAATTACTTATATGAAAAAAATATTTTTTATAATTGTAAAAAATATTTTTAATAATTGTTATTTTTATAAAAAAATGGATAATTAATTTAAAGGCATTCTATACTTGAAAATAAATACAATTTTGTTACATTTTTATATAATTATAATATGAATAAGTAATCATTTACTAATCAAATTAGAAAAGCTTATTTTCAATTTCTTATAATAACAAATATGACATATATAGATATCTAATTATTAAATTACAACTATTACAAACTTATGGTTTGTATTTGTCAAGATATTTTAAATATTAATTGTTAGCATTTGTAAAATGAATAAATAATAAAAAAATATTCACTAAAAGTAAATGCATTTGTTACATAATAATTATAATATGAATATTTGATCATTTATTTATTAAAGTATTAAAAACTTATTTTCAATAACTCGCACATGACAATTATGTCATATGTATAGATGTTTAAGCATTATGCATTTATTAATGATAGTTGACTTATGTGTATTTTATTAACACTTTAATACATATGACAATTATGACATACGTTTATATGTTAATAATTAAATTATCTCCATCACAAATTAATTTTTTTTAAATTTGTAAAACATATTTTTAGTGTTTTTAAAAGAAATAGATAATTAAAATAAATTATAGCTAAAATAAATAGAATCTTTTTGTTACTTATATGATTATAACATCAATAACTAATTATTTATTGATCACTAAAGAATTTTTTTTTTTTGTAATTTCTCATATAACAACTATGACATATGTATAAATATCTAACTATTGTTTACATTTGTTAAATAATTCTTGAGTTGTTTTACCTATTTTATTAACATTTTAATACTCAATAAAAAATAATTAAATACCATATAATGTTTTATATTTCTATTGTATATGGTTGTTATATTATTTATTAATTTGTCATCAAATTATTTAATACCAATCCAATATTATATAAATTTAATTATGGATGAAAATTTAATTAATAAATAAACTTATAATTATCCAAGTCTAAGTATGGTTTATTTAAATATTTTTAATTTTAGATTTAGATTTTAATTTTAATATTTTTTTAAAGACTTATAGTGACAAAAATTTTGTCACAAAAGATTAGCATTTTGTCGCTAAAGATTAGCATTTTAGACTTTTAGCGACTACTTTAAAATTCCTCGCAAAATGGGGTCTTTTGCGAGCAAAAACTAAATTTTAGGCGGACTTTTTCTCGCCTATTAAATTTCAAATTTTTTACACCTTTAGCGACAAAAACTTTTTTCAATAGCTCGCATATGATAGTTATGCCATATGTATAGATGTCTAACTATTTTACATTTGTTAATGATTATTGACTTGTATGTATTTTGTTAACACTTTTATCCTCAATTAAATTAAAACTAACTAAATACCATGCAATAATTTTATATATCTAATGTATGTGGTTAATACATGATTAATTAATTGAAATTAAATTATTTAATATTAACCTAATATTAAATAAATTTAATTATGTTGGTTAAATTTATTTAATTACTAAATAAATTTATAATTATCAAAGTCCAAGTATGATTAATTTCAAAATTTTCTTAGTTTTTTATTATAATTTTCACATTTGTATACTTTTTATAACAAATAAAAGAGTTTTTAACATTTTTTTTAAGATTTTTAGTGAGGAAATTTTCGTCGTAAAAAGATTAATATTTTGTCGTAATATATGATGTTTTGCGATGATTTCATTTCATCGCAAAATGAGGTTTTTTGCGACGAAATACGAATTTATATTCGTCGCAAAAAATAAAATTTAGGCAGACTTATTCCCGCTTGAGAATTTTGAAAATTTCAAGTTCTTTAGCGACGAAAAATTTGTCGCTAAAGATCAAAATTTTTGTCGCAAAATGAAATTTGGACGGACTTTTTTCCGCTCTTGAAATTTCAAAATTTGGAAACTTTTTCTCGACGAAAATTTTATCGCAAAATATCAAAATTTTGTCGCAAAAAAAAATTTTGGCGAACTTTTCCCAGCTTTGATTTTTTTATAATTTTAAAAACTATTTCAGAACAAAATTTTCGTCGCTAAAGGTTAAAATTTCATCGCAAAATATCCAACTTTTTTATATATACATGGGTTAATTTTTTAGATTGTTTCATTTTCTTCTATCACTTCCAATTCTCTACTCCTTTCCTTTTCCCAATATTTGGTAAATACTTTTACTCTTTCTTTTACTTTTGTGTTGTAATATATTTTCTTTATTAGTTTAATATATTTTTATTTATTTTAATATTTGATTGATATTATTGTCTTTTGTTTGATAGGTATTTTTGAAGATGGAATACAACTCAACATTCTCAACATTCTCAACATTCTTTGCTTCTTCAACATTGTTTTTTTCATAAACTCATTTTTTATGCTTTAATTATTACTTAACATTTTATTTTTATTTTTTTGTTTTTAATAGGTATTTTTGAAGATGGGTTGTACTTGAAGATTTGAGGATTCATACAAAGTCAACAACAAAAGAATTTTTGGAGGATGAAGTTTTGTATTTTTCTTTCTCTTTTTTGTATTTTTTTTTTAATTTTGCTATGTACAAAGGTTGATATATTGTAAAAATATATTGTGATAAATTTTTTGTAATTTGTTGTTAATTAATGAAATTATTAATATAAAGAATTAAGTTGTGTAATGAGACATGTCATTTATTCTAAAATTTATAACTAATTAAAAAATAAAATCTGTAAATTCTTAAAAAATAATCAATTTTCGTGTAAAAAATTTATTGCGACGAATTTTTTGTCGCTAAAGGTAGTATTTAGCGAGAAAAAATTGGTCGCAATAAACTTTTTTAACTAAAATAATTTTATTAAAAAATGAGTTGTTTTCTAACAATTTGCGACAATATTGGAATTCATCGCAAAATATACTCTTTTACGAAAATTTTTATTTTGTCGCAAAAAGTTGACGTTTTGTGATCTTTTTTGTGACGAAATATTTGTCGCAAAATACCACTTTTTGCGAGAATAATTTTGTCGCAAAAAGACTTTTTGCGAGGAATTCCAGAATCGTCACAAAAAAACCTATTGCGACTCACATATTGCGACTAAAGCGCGACGAATTTATTTTTGTCGCAAAAACTTATTGCGACGAAATTTTAACTTTTTGCGACGAAAAATTTCGTCGCAAAAAGTCAATTTTCCCGTAGTGCATCCTATGAACTAATGGAACTTGACCTCAAATTTTTTATCCATGTTCTAGCTTTATCTTTTAAAGAAAAAGGAAAAACCTTTAATCTAATGGTGTTTATGCTATAATTTGGGTCACTATAGGAGTTACACATTTCTTCAAAGTTTTTTAAGTATGAATATGGGTTCTCCGTATCAAGGTAATGAAAGGTGAGTAAAAGTTGAGCAAAACTCGGTTTAAAGTTGAAATGGATTGCATCAGGAGGAGAAACTGAAAAAGATGGTGCACTAGTTCTCACCGAATTCATATAATCTCTAAAGGTTCTAGGTTAGTTTTTGTCTTTTTGTTGTGAACGATTGTTTCCTTCATCTGTGAGTCTCTCAACTAGATTATCGGCCATGTTTTCTAGGAAGATGAAGTTTTTCTAACAAGTCTACCACTAGATGTACGTGACCAAATTTTCATGCAATTTTAAAAGAGAAAAGAAAAGATGAACACGCAAAAAAAATTAGGATCTAGAATGAGAAAAGAGAATACTTACAATTTTGCACCCCAAATTTTACCTTCCCTAGCAATGGCGCCAAAAGCTTGACACATCCAAAAAATGATTATCTCCCAAGTATAGGAGTGTCAAAGTAATAAACCCGGTAAGACCGAAGTCAATCCACAAGGAAGGAGATTTAGCGGTACAAACTAAAAGTTTAGCAAATATGGTGTAAGTAATTCAAATAAATAACAAGATAATATTAACAAATAAAAGTAATGATGGTAGGTGGTACAACTGACCATTCAAATGAAAAACAAAAATAAAAGGTTGTAAAACCATCCACGAAAATAGGTGACAAAACATACCGTAGCAAATAAAAGAATAATTTCATAAGTGATAAACGAGAATAATTAAAATACACAAGTAAGAAGAATTAAAACAATAATAATGAAAGCTAAGATAAGGGGATCCGCCCTTGATATATCACATAAATATATAATAACCTAATTATAACTCAATTGGAATTTACACATCGAGGAGGTTCAAATCAGAAGGTATATCATTTAAGCTCATTTTAGTTATATAAATTATATTTGTTTCATTACCAAAATTTATATCACTTCTTGTAAATGGGTTCAAGCATCCAATGTGCCAATCACATATGTCTACAAAAAATCAAGGTTCCTAGCTAGACTTGTGTCTATAAGAGAGAACCATACGACGTCTAGAAATGATCCAAGTATTTGATGTGTCAAGGATTGTCTACAATATATCAAGACCTCCACTTTACGAGTGGTGTCAAGATTGATTAAGAAATAAATATAAAACATATAAAATAAACAACACAAGATTATGATTATTAAGCACATATCAAAGGGCTAGAAAATCATTATTCTCATATCAAAGGTTTCACCCTTTCACCTTAGCAAGAGAAAATTTAGTGGAACATTATGCAAGAAAGAAATAAATTGCAAAATGAAAAAGATTTACTGATAATATTAAAAGAATAAAACATAAGAGAGAAAACACAATGTTAAAAAATCCCAGTCAAAAGCCTAAATGCCCTAATGAGTCACAATTCACCTCTATTTATAGATACATTTAAGGGCAAACTTGTCAAATTATAAAGGGACAATTGCAAAATATTTTGTTGACAATTAGATCATCAAAATTGCAAATTACAAAGGGACAATTGCAAATTACAAATGTGCACCGACTTTGACCACCTATTGCGGCATCAAAATATTTAGAATTTTAATCACATGTCTCATGAAAGTTGTAAATATTTCTCTAGCTTTTTAGAACATCTTGAATCATATGATTTGGATTCGTATTTCAAGAGATATGGTTAAAATACGAAGGCATGGTCAGGTTAGATTGAAACACATATGGGTTCAAGTCAAGCTCATTTTTTGTCCACTAGACGCCCGAATTATATGATTCTTTTGAAATACAATTTTGTAGAAAATTTAATTAGCTTTCTAACAAATCAAGATTTGCACTTTGGTTTATAAATAGAAAGTTATGCCCATTAACTATATTTACATCAAAATTGAAATTAAGATAAAACTATTTCAAAAGATGCAAAAACGATAAATTCCTTAAATTGATAAATTTAATGACACCATTAATGTAATATAATGAATTAAGCTTTTATTAAATATATATTTAATTGTTCATCAATAATATGACTTGGCCTGAGCTTCATGCCACACTATTAGGCTATAAAGCCAAAATGTAGAAAATGGAGTCACTAAGCTCTGTCTCATTAAATAATGTTACTATTAACCTCAGCCAAAACCAACCAAATGCAAATTTCATTTCCTACAAATCAAATGAAAAACGTCCTAGTCACTCTCAACAGAACCAAAATCTTGGTGGAAGTAGACCTCTGTTCAATCCTAACAATAGAAGTGGTGGAGGAAGATATAAAAGGTGAGGAGGCCGAGGTGCAGATAATTTCAAAAGTCCATATCCTTGTTAGATATGTGGGAGGTACAATCATTATGCTAACAAATGCTTATATCGAGCAAATTTGAATTATGTGAGGCCACAGGCAAACAAAGGATATCAGGGACAACAAGGAAACTTATTAACTTATATTGCCACTCTAGATGTCATAGCATATGCCTCATGGTATATAGACAGTGGAGCCACCAAGCATGTCACTCCTGAATTCTCAAAGCTAAATTTTAAGAGTGAGTATGAAGATAAGCAAAAACTAGCTATTGGTAATGGTGATTTATTAGCTATCTTCTACGTAGGCAATTCAAAAGTTAAATTGTCTAAATCTTGCCTTAACCTTGAAAATATTCTCTGTGTGTTTAAAATAACCAAAAACCTATTAAGTGTGTCAAAATTAACAATTGAGAATAATGTACTTATTAAATTTTATCCAAATTTTTGTGTTGTGAAGGATCAAGTTACCAAGGAAGTGCTATTGGAAGGGAGAGTTAAAGATGGTCTATATGAGCTTGAGATGCCAAATAAGTCAAATCAGCAGCCTCAATCTTCAAGTTAGATTCAATTAGTAGAAAATGTCATTAGTCTGTTTTCAATAATAGTCTACAATTTAAAATTCCAAGTGCTTCAATTATGTCTTCAAGTCTTGAGTCTAGTAAAGTGTCAATTATGTCAAAGGCATATCTTTGGCATAAAAGAATAGGTCATCCACCAAGTAGAGTTTTGAGTAGAGTCCTTGAATTATGTAATGAACATATCTTTTTGAATGGAAATCTTTCTTTTTGTGAAGCTTGTCAATTTGGGAAATCCCATGCTCTTCCTTTTAAAGATTCCATTTCACATGCTGAGCAACCTTTAGAACTTATTCATATTGACTTATGGGGGCCCATTCCTATTACCTCCCACCACGGTTACAATTATTATGTCCATTTTATTGATGACTATTCCATATTCACATGGATATGTGCTTTGAAAAATAAATAAATATTAAATATTAAATGTTTTCATTCATATTAAAAAATTTGTTGAGAACAAATTTGAAAGAAAAATAAAAACATTACAATCTGATTGGGGAGGAGTGTATAGGCCTTTCACTGATTATTTCAAATAAAGTGGTATTGATTTTAGACACCCATGTCATTACACTCATGAACAAAATGGAAGAGCTGAGAGAAAACATAGACACATTGTTGAAATGGGCCTGACTTTACTTGCACAAGCCTCAATGGCTCTAAATTATTGGTAGGAAGCTTTCCAAATAGCAGTATTCCTCATAAATAGATTGCCCATACCAATCCTTGAAAATACAACTCCTTGGGAAAGACTTTACAAAATAAAACTCGACTTGTCAATCATCAAAGTGTTTGGGTCAGCTTGTTATCCTTGCTTAATATCCAACCAAAAACATAAATTTGATTTCCATTCAACTAGATGTGTGTTCATAGGATATAGTGAACCACATAAAGGTTTCAATTGTTTAAGTCAAAATGGTATGAGTTTATGTGTCTAGACATGTTATTTCAATGAAAATGATTTTCCTTTTAGGTCTGGCTTCATGAGAAAAACACCAGAATTTATTTCTGTTCAAGGACCTGTCACAACATGATTAAATTTACCAAGTGTTCAAAATTCCCTTTTTCAATCCAACATAAGATTCAGCTCAAGCTCATCTAGTCATGATAACCCTCCCGCAAAAGAAGCACTACCTGAAACTTTATATTCAATTCATAGTTTAGCTACAAACACAACTCCTTCTACTGCCCTTCAATTAGAAGAAGAACCAAGAGCCTTCAATAATCTCTTGAACTCAACCAAAATCTTGACATTGAACCCAACCAAAATCTTGACATTGAACCCAACCAATCACCAACCAGACAATCAAAAGATAAACCACCTAGCCATCCATGATCACCAGAGCCAAAGATGGTATTTACAAACCCAAAACTTACTCTTATCTTGCTTAAGCTGACAAGATTCTCTTTGAAAAGACTAAACCTCAACCTTTTACAATTGAAGAGGCCTTAAGTGATCCTCGATGGAAGAAAGTCATGGATGAAGAATTCAGTGCCTCGATCAAGAACAACATATGGACTTTAGTTCCATTTTCTTAAAATTATAATCTTGTTGACAACAAATGGATTTATAAAGCTAAATATAATTTAGATGGCATAGTGAGTTTAAAGCTCGTTTGGTAGCAAAAGGCTTTCACCAAACACTAGGTATTGATTTTTTCGAAGCCTTTAGTCTTGTGGTGAAGCTTAGCACAATAAGAATCATTTTAGCCATAGCAGTTGCAAAGAATTGGAAGATCAGACAGAATGACATAATAATGCTTTTTTGAATTGGAAAAATTTAAGAAGACGTTTTTATGGTGCAACCTAAAGGTTATATTGATCAAAACAAGCCAAATTCTGTTTGCAAGCTGAATAAAGCACTGTATGGACTCAAGCAAGCCCCGAGAGCTTGGTTTGACAAGCTAAAATCAACTCTTCTAAGTTGGGGTTTTGTAAGCTCCAAGTATGATACCTCTCTTTTTATTTTTCAAGAAAGAAGAGAAACTTATGTTTGTGCTTGTTCATGTTGATGACATAATTGTTACAGGAAACAATTCAGATCTCATCAAAGGTTTTATTCAGGAATTGAACAAACTATATGCTCTTAAAGATCTAGGTGACCTTCACTATTTCTTAGGAATTGAAGCAAAAAGGAATGAATTAGGTATATTTCTCACTCAATCCAAATATATTTCAGATTTGCTTAGAAGAATGAAAATGGACAACTTAAGGCTTGTTTTAACTCCATTTGTCACTGGAAAAAATTTATCTACTCAAGAAGGAGTTCCAATGTTAGATAGAACCAACAAACTACAGAAGTTTAATTGGAGCTTTATAGTACCTTACTCATTCTAGGCCAGATATAGCCTTTTCAGTACACAAACTTAGCCAATTCATGGAAAATCCAGGGGATACTCATTGGCAAGTAGTAAAAAGAGTTTTGAGATACTTAAAAGGTACAATTGATTGGTTATTCAAATGCAGATTGGACATCATGTTCAGATGATAGAAGATCTACATAGGGCTATTGTGTTTATCTTGGAGGATCATTAATTTCGTGGCCGTCTAAAAAGCAAACTGTGGTAGCTAGTTCAAGTATGGAATTTGAATACAGGGCTTTGGCTCAAGTAGCAGCAGAACTTAGTTGGTTAGAATCCTTGTTGAAGGAGCTTTATATTGATCTTCAGTTTTGTCCTATAACCTGGTGTGACAACACAAGTGCAAATGCTTTAGCCTCTAATCCTATCTCATGCTAGAACAAAATACGTTGAAATTTATCTTCATTTTGTAAGAGACAAGGTACTTCAAAAACAACTTGATGTTAAACATGTTCCAAGTTGTTATCAAGTTGCTGATTGCATCACAAAACCATTGGCTCTGCCACAGTTTACTACTTCAGAAGCAAACTTGGCGTGATTGAGACCCACTCGTTTGAGGGGGACTGTTTGCAAATATTCTGTAGTAGGGGAGTTCTTTTATTTGTTTACAGAGCATAATTGTTCCATTTAATCTTCAGTCTTTTTTTTCTTAATTTTTCTGCCTTATCTCTAAAGTCTGTAAACATCTCTTTTGTCTTATTAACAAGTGTCCTCCCAGCTGGCACTTTTGTAACCATGTATATATTGAAAAGTATGAACGAAAGCAACATTAAGCATTTGCCAAAAATTCCACAAACCTAAAAAATTGATTCAAATGCCGCTTTCCAATCAAGTTTATGGATATATAATTGTATGGAAGGATATACCTATGTCTTGCTGACTGTAAATTTGTTTTAGAATCTGGCCTGTCGCGACGAAGCAAAATGCATTAATGGTAAAACGACAAATATGTAATCATTCAATTTATAAGCATTTAATATGTAAAATTGTTGAAACTTTGTCGTTGACCTCGCCAAAGAAAAGCAGCCTCCACGAAAGAGTTCTTTGTAGAACTCTGACTGAGATATAAAAACTACTACGTCATTTGGCGTTCATTATATACTACTATTTGAAAAAACTTGTATTTAAATTACAGCACGTGTTAACATATATAAAACTTATAGCAATGTGAGTGTTTTACTACATATCTTAGGGACGGAGTATGTATTTGATATAAATTTATGTTTAAAAGGAACATTTAAATAATTGATGAACTATATATTTCCATTTTCCAATCCACATTAAAAGCTTTCCAATGCTTTGGGAGTTAGCAATTTCTAGTAATTCGTGACTTTCATATATATATATATATATTTCTTATTTTTATCTCGTGGAAAATTCTTCTCTGAATCATGTTGCTAATACCATTCATTAATCTAGCTATTTTTGAGCTTACACTACTTTGTGATCCTGAGCATTAATCATGTTGCTAGTCTTATGTCTTCTGATTCTAAATGAAGCAGCAGCCAAATTCTCCTGGATACTGCATTAGGAGGTCGTTCCAAATTATGAAATTATGGAGCTAAACCTAATCAAGTTAATCAACTCTTGTAATATTGTGTGTAAATGTGTCAAACGTTTTGCTCTAGTCTGTTGTAAGTTTGAGCATAAAAACTGTTTCAAATTTTTTGAGAATAGTGTCAAATGCAAGCGAAAGGAAAAGTCAGCGAAGAAAAAATTAAAAAAATAAACTTTCTGAACTTAAAAATAAATTTACAAAACTTAAAAATTAAAAATAAAACTTTTTCAACTTTACAACTCTTCTTCCTTAATTAATTATAATTAAAGCGATATAAAACCTTAACGTAATAGTTAAAAAGCTCCAGAACACAAACAAGAGTAAACCTAAAAGAATTTATACGCATCATATAACCAAAAACTAATTTTCTCAGAGGAATCTCCAAATCCATTACATGATTAACTAAAACATGATGCTTTTCTAATATATCTGCTTCGTTTAATTTCCAGCAGTCAGAAACAAGAAATACCAAAAAAAAAAAAAAGAAATAAATACAAAAAGAAAATTCCAAAGGGATCAGCATGTCCTGTTTCTTCCCAGAAATTTTGTTTTCAGAATCCACAGCCAACACCAAACTCTTGGATTGTCGAGTTCGAAATGGTTAACAGAATTCTTGGAATGTTTTAAATTTGTCCTCATTCATATTTTGTTGCTTGCTTTAATTCGTATATGCCAAAGTACAATGTTTTCAATATTGCTTGGTAATAAATACGTGCTCCAAATTTTTTTTTTTCTCTCTCTCTACATTCTTGGCTCACAGTCACGTACGCAGTACTGTGCTTATACATCTCTCGTATTTTGTCCCACTCCATCATCCTACTTAATTTCATGGTAAGCAATTTCCTGCAGCCCGTCAATCTGACACGTAAACATTGTTACTAAGGTTTCTACTATGCAAACTTGCAGTTCTTTTTTTTTTTTTAATTTTAAATATCATGAGGCATACAGCCTCTGAGATCAATAATAATAATTGTGAGCGGAAAACCCATTTGCAATTGGTAAGAACACCAAGATAATAATGATATAAATAGTGATATACTACCCAAAATTTATTTCAATTGACCTGACATGATTTTAAAACTAACGCATCATTTTTTATTTCATATACTATCTATTTGATAATAATTAACTGAATACAAAATATGATTATTCTAGGATTTAATATAATTGTTATAACTAGAATAAAATAATAACAGCTAATCAAACTGAACATTAAATAGTATTCATGAATTACATAATGTATGTTTACTGAAGGTAAAACGAACGTTCAATCAATAATATTAATCATTAATAGTATGATGACAAGGACCATGGATTGATAGATGACATTAGGTTAGACAAATAACACAGAATATATAATCCATGCAAAATGTTGGTTATTACAATCAATGGTAACATCATAACATGCTATCTAATGGAAAGTTAAAAAAAAAAAAAAAAAAAAAAACAATTTGTAACATCCAAAACTCAATATTCATAAGTTACAATATAGAACAATTACGATGGATGAAATGAGAGAGTATATATATGTGTGTGTATAACACTAAAAGACCAAAATCCAACAATTTTAAGGTGTAGCATAAAATAATTTACATGGATGAGGTGATCTAAAATTAGGTCATTTAGAAGATATATGACCATTGGCGATAGAATTGGAGCAACCAAACAGTTGGAGCCGAGCACCTAGACATAAAAGTGAAACAAGGAGAACAGGCGCCGTTCGGTCAATGAGGAAGTTTAATGTTCATTAGCGAACCATTATACAGGAATCCGACTTTCTAGATCATGATGAAGCTTCTTGATGTCATCAAGGTTTTGTTTTTTTAATCGATCAGTACGTTAATTGATAACCTGGTACGGCTTCAATTAATATTAATATTAATATTAATCTTGTTGGCTTTATAAGAACAACGGACAAACGTTGCTTTCCAATCAAGTTTAATTGAATGTAGAATTGTATCGAGAAGGAATTCCTATGTCCTTCAAATTGTTTGTATTAGACAATTACATCAGTATGAAACAGTCCACCAATCAAATTTAAATCTTCGGCGGACGACCCATATTTTATCACATTCAAGGTTTAGCATTTGGTGCTGAACGAATTAATCTGTTCGCTAGAAGACTGACTGGGACTTCAATTGATTATAGATACAAGGTTCAATGCCTCAAACCTCCCCTAAGGATTACAAAAATTCCACATTACCATCTCTAATTTTGAAAATGCCACATACCTCATCTCCGTGTTAACAACCGCTTTGAAATTTATGTTAAAAATGTATATTTTCTATATTACCCTTCATTGACAATTAAAAATATTTAAAATTCTAAAAATTCCCAAATTTAAATTAGAAAAATAAAGAAATTGCTTTAAAAGACTTAAACAGTGCATGACATTTGTTTATAGGCGCAAAATGTGACAAATTTTTTTATTATTTCGAGATTTTAATAAATGATTTTAATGTAAAATTTTTTCAATAAAAATTTTCTTTTAGCTTTATATATTATTTATTGTGATAGCAATTTTTTTAAGAGTTATTGGGACAAATGTTGATGGAAAACTATTAACAAGTTTTGGATTTTATTTTTATTTAAAAATTTTTTATATTTTTGAATAATCAACTATCAGAATTTAGAAATTTTATATATATTTAATAACATTTTTAACAGTTTTTAGTAGAGACAGAGGCATATAAGATTTTCAAAATTAGAGGTGGTCAGTGAGATTTCAACAAACCTCAAGAAGGTTTGTAAAATTGACCCTAGATATAATATTACTTAATATTTTAGCATTTAGGACATAATACTCCTTTTCAATAAAACTTTTATTTAATTAATTACAACTAATTTATCACATATATGGAATTAGTTATGATGTGATTTGAATTGGTGATAGCGAAGGCCGGTTTTAAGTTAGCAATCTGAGTATTTTGACTACATGGGCCGAGTAGATAACTTGGAACATACATGTTTGATATAATTTTGTCTTTTTATGTTTGTATTAGGTTGCGAAAGTATTGGAATGATGTATCTCACGTATTTGAATAGGGTCATACTATAGTACATCAGTTTTATTATATAATCGTTTTTTAAATTTTTATAAATTTAGTGTAAAAAATGTAAATCTTTGTATAAAAATTGTAAATATGAAAAATTATAAATAAATAATTTTTCACATTTATGACTTTTATACAATGATTTACAACTTTTATACTAATTTATAAAAAATTAAAAATAATTGTATAATTTTTTATTTATAATTTTTTTATATTTACGATTTTAATATAATAATTTATAACTTTTATACTAAATTTACAAAAATTTTGAAAATGAGTGCCCGTAGCTAAAGCCATTTGAATAGGGTTCGTGATTGTAAAACTTGAAACATATATAAAAGTAATCGTGTCTTGATAAAATTATCCTATTTTATTATTTTCACCTTAAGAAAGATATATTTTTTTATCGTACATGTTGCAAATAATAATCATTACTCTTCCCAGTACTACTTTTATTATTATTATTATTATGATTATTAAGTCATACAAGAATGTCTCCACTGTTGGCCACTGCTAACACCAAATCCTAAAGTCACCCCAATTCCTCGCCCAGACCAACAAGCAACAGCCACCTGTGGCCTATCACCTGTAGCACCTCAATCTCAAAAATCTTTGGCATTTTTGCAGAAATTCCTGGAATATATATTAGACTACAGATGATACACTGTATAAGATTATATAATTATTATTATCATAGATAGTATTATATAAAATTATATAATATAGGATTGAGTAAATTATACACTATATTTGATTTATCACTATATTATATAAATATTACACAATACTGTATTTGATAAAAAATTATATTTAACTATATTAATTTCCTTATAATAATAAAAATGGTTTTAAATTAATAAAATATGTTAAAATATAATAATTTTAAAAATTATTTATATTAAATTAATTTTTAGATAATTAATTTTTTATTTAAATACTTAATAAATTATATTTATTTATTAAAATAATTCATTTAAATATTCAATAAAATAATAATTTAAATATTTATTTATTTATATATATTTGCGGTATTTATTGTCAAAAACTAGAATAAAAAATAAAGTTGTATAATTTAAATCTTTTGATAATATAATATTATGAATTAAAAATTTTATCCAACAACCTTCTATATCCTTATCCGGCCTTAACACATGGTGGAAAGCATCATTATTTTGCCTTTTTTTATGCGATTCTTATAGGGATCTTATGAAATCTTTTTACTATACTATCCACCCTTTCTGTTGTACTAAACATGGTTTAAAAAAATTTTATGCAAATAGTATCTTTTATACTATACTATGCGGGCTACCAAACACGCCCTTAATATTTTAAAAATTCACAATTTGAGCTACCAGTAATATTCAAGTCCAATTAAAAACAATATTGGTTTGTCCAGGACTTTCTCGTTAGTATCGAAGGCATACAGCAATATGCATTCCTCAAAGTTCAATTGAATAAATGAAGACTAAGAAACTAACAATACCAATCAAAACTCCTCTGTCAATATGGCGAGGGAGTCCCCTCATGGTCCATGACAAAAATCCTGTCAAAATGTGGAGTCGTCGGAATGCTCTTTATTGATAATAAAGAGGCAAATCAATTAAAGATTATTGTCTTATAGAAAGCTGTTTTCGTAATGAAATTTGCTTCACATCTCATTCTTGGAATATTAGGGCATCTTTTAATGTCTAGGGCAAACATTCTTGGAATATTGGAATATGTTTGGTGTGTTAAACTACCTAATATAATTTAGTATTGTCTTTTTTACATTGTATCACAGTACTAAGAATAATAATATATAAAAAAATTATTATATTTAAGATAACAATGGATTTTATTAATTTACAATTGTTGGTGTTAATGTGCATGTGCCATGCACATGTTATTTTTTGTACAACTTGTGATAAAACTAGCATATTATGCTGATTCCTTTTTTACTATTTCTAGAAGAATATTATAGGAAATATTTGGTTTACAATAAATATCTCCTTAGATTAGGATATTGTTTCTTGCATCCTAATTAAAATAGGAGAATATCTATTTGTGTCATAATTCCTTTAGGAGTTTAATTATATCTCTTCCTATAGAAGAATATTATAGGAAGTATTTGGTTTACAATAAATATCTCCTTAGATTAGGATATTGTTTCTTGTATCCTAATTAAAATAGGAGAATATCTATTTGTATCTTAATTCCTTTAGGAGTTTAATTATATCTCATTTCTATTATATTTATCCTTATCCTAATATGATTTTTATTAGAATTTTTACAGGATTCTAAGGAGATTTTGTCCAGGCATACCACTATATATACCGTTATATTTCGTAACGAAAAACGGTGGTGTGTTATGTGTGTTTAGGTTTCAGCATTCCAAGAATTAAAGAGGCCGAGAGAGCTTCAACGCAAATAGGAATGTCTCTTTGATTTGATGTTATGAGCTTTTCATTCATGTATGAGAGGTTGTAATCGTACATGAATTATTGATTATGTCTGTGTGAGTTAGTAGACACTTGAGAGAACTTGCGAGTTAAGTGTTTATGTAATTTAGTGTCAGACATCGGTTGTTATGTATAACTTAATAGTATGTTGTTAAGTTATAAGTGACAGAGAGTGGGCAGTGTCACTAGAGTTTAAGATCTTGGCGGGATTTTGTTTTACAAAGATTAGGTCAGTGTGTGAGAGTAAGTCAGCACAATAAACAATCCTAAAGATTGTACAAACAAGAACCTAGTAAATCGCAGCTCTATAATTGTCCGTGGCTGTAGGTTTTATAATCGAACCATATAAAAATCCTCATGTGTTGATTTATGTTATAGTTTACTGTTATATTTCTTATAATTGCATACTTCCAGAACTTACAATTGGTATCAGAGCAGGTTCACTGATAGACAAGTGAAGAAAACGATCGCAGTGATCTGGAAGAATGGAGTTTATTCGTAATAGAGAAACTGGAACACAACCACCTATTCTTAATAATGGTAATTATTCATATTGAAATGTAAGAATGATGATGTATATCAAATCTCTTGATGACAGGGCATGGACTAGTGTGCTTAAAGGATGGACACCGCCAACAAAGTTGAATGCTTTTGGTGATTCTGAACCCAAATTTGAGGATGAATGGACTGATAAAGAATACCGACGTTCCAGCTGGAATTCTAAGGCTCTCAATGCAATCTTTGCTACGGTAGACTTAAACAATTTCGGACATATTTCTAGATGCAAAGTTGTCAAAGAAGCATGGGACATACTTGAAGTAAAGCTTAAAGGTACTGCATCGGTTAAAAGATCTAAATTGATGAGACTTAATTCTCAATTTGAAAATTTAATGATGCATGAGGATGAATCGATTTCTGAGTTTTACTCTAGGATATGTCACATCACAAATTCTACATACATGCTTGGCAAAAATTTCACTGATGCAAAAATTGTTAGCAAAATAATAAGGTCTATTCTAGATAAATTTCAACCTAAAATTTCAGCCATTGAGGAAATTAAAAACACTAATGAGATGAGAGTTGATGAACTAATTGGCATTCTTCAAAACTTTGAAATTAATCAAAGTACTAGGAAGCAAAAAGGAAAAAGCATTGCATTCAATGTTAAAACTAAAAAATCTGATGATGAAAGTAATGATGAGCTTGATGAAACCGATTTTAAACAGATAGCTTTTTTAACAAGAAATTATGTCAAATTCATGAAAAGAAATTTTAGGAAAAGGAATCAAGGAAGGCCATCAAACTCAAATGAAGAAAAATTCAGGAAGGTCAACAAGGAGAATGACAAGAAGAAGTCAAAACAACCTAATAAGAAAGGGCAGATTCAGTGTTATGAATGTTCTGGTTATGAGCATATTCAGTCTCAATGTGCTAATCTCAAGAAAAAGAACAAAGGCCTGATAGCAACCTAGAGTGATGAATCAGAATCGGATTCAAAATATCAAGATTGCACGAGTAATTTTGTTGCATTTATAGCATCTGCAGCTGATAAGGGGCAAGCTATTATGTCTGACATAACAAAAAATTGTAGAACCGGTGATGATCATTTAGATGAGGAAGATGGTCCTGAATACTATGAAGAGTTGCAAGAAACTTACAATGCACTCTATAGTGAATGGCTGAGTCAGAAAGAAGAAATCAAAACTTTGAAGAATAAGATTGAGGTACTGGAATGTGAAAAATCTTATGTTAAAAACCATATCACAGAACTAGAGACTATCTTGACAGACAAAACAACACATATTGAGAAAATTATAACAGAATTGGTTGAAAACAAAAAGTATGTTGATCAACTCAAAATTGGGGCAGCCAAACTTTATCAGGTCTTGAGTCTTGGAAGAGAAAAACTCCAACAAACATGGATTGGGATATACGAAAGGTAATGTTGCATCTTCATCAAAAACAATTTTTGTAAAAGCTTCAACATCAGATAAAAATTCTGAACTTAACTCTTTAAGGTCAAGTCCTAGCTCAAAGAGTAATGAAACATTTGTTTCTCCTCTAAGCTCTTTCAAATATAGTCTTGAAAAGGTAAGAAAATTCATTCGTACTTGTTATTTTTATGGTAAAAAGGGATATATTAGACCTAGATGTTTAAAATTGTTAAATCTTTTACATAAAAGATCAAGACAGTTCAAACTATTATAAAAGTCACAACAGCAGTGGGTTAAGAAAGAGAAGACAGTATGCAAAGTTGCTTTTACTGCATTTAAGCACTTTTCTAATGATTTTTGGTATTTTGACAATGGTTATTCCAGGCACATGACTGAAAATAAACAGTTTTTAATAGATTTTGAAGCATGCAGGAAAGGAAATATCACCTATGGAGATAGAGCAAAGAGTAAGATCATTGGTAAAGGCACTTTGAATGTCAAAGGCCTACCCAACTTTCAAAATGTCTTGTTGGTTGAAGGTTTCAAAGCTAATCTGATTAGTATTAGTCAGATATGTGATGATAGGTATATTGTTAATTTCACACAAAACAAATGTATGGTCTTAGATAATTTTGTTAAATGCATTCTAGAAGGTAATAGATCTTCAGATAATTGTTATTTGGTAAAGATTGCATTTCAAGCTAGGATTTTGGATTTAGAATTGTGGCATCAAAAATTAAGACACTTAAATTACAAAGACTTGGTTAAATTAACTAAGTTAGGTGCTGTAAAAGGAGTTCCTAAACTTGATGACAAAGTTAATGAAATTTGTGGACCATGTCAAATGGGAAAACAAATTAGAAGTTCACACAAATCAAATCCATATCTTAGCACATCCAAAATACTTGATTTGCTTCACATGGATCTTATAGGTCCTATGCAAATTGAAAGCATTATAGGCAATAGATACATATTTGTTTGTGTGGACGATTTTTCTAGATATATTTGGGTTGATTTTATTAAAAAAAAAATCTGATACTTTTGAAGCTTTCAGGAATCTTTGTGTTAAGCTTGAAAATGAGCAAAATAGGAACATTAGAAAGATTGTGAGAATAAGAAGTGATCATGGAAAGGAGTTTGAAAACGTTAGCTATGCTGACTTTTGCAAACATCACGAAATTGATCATGAATTTTCAGCTCTGAAAACCCCTGAACAGAATGGTATTGTGGAAAGAAAGAATAAAACTCTTTAAGAGATGGCTAGAGTGATGCTCAATAGCAAGAAGTTGACCAAGAGGCCATGGGCTGAAGCAATAAGCACTGCTTGCTATATTTCAAATAGAGTTTTCTAAGACCTGGCACTAACCAGACACCTTATAAAATTTTGAAAGGTACAAAACCGAATTTGAAATATTTTCATGTTTTTGGATGCAGGTATTACATCTTAAATGACAGAGAGCAGTTAGAAAAATTAGATCCAAAAAGTGATGAAGGAGTCTTTGTGCGATATGCATAAAATAGCAAAGCATTTCGAGTTTACAATCTAAGAACTGAGGCAGTCATGGAATCTGCAAATGTAGTATTTGATGATCTGGATGATTATGCAAAGTACTCACAAGAGGAAAACATAACCAGCTTCATAGAAAATACAGAGAAATCAGATTCAGATAGCAACAATAAAGAAGATTCTGTTATGAAAGAGGAAATAGCTGCTGTTACACCCGACGTAACAATGACTACTGACAACTCAAATTTGAATAGAAATTCAATCAGGAATGAGGATGATAAAAAAGATCCACCCACTTGGATTCAGAAGGCACATCCAACAAGTTCTATTATTGGAACACCAGATGGTATGATGAAAACTCGAAGCAAGGTAAAAAATCAGGTAAGATTTGCATGTTATGTTTCTTTAGTTGAACCAAAAAATGTGAAAGAAGCTTTAAAAGAAAATGTTTGGATTCAAGCTATGCAAGATGAACTTAATCAGTTTAAAAAGAATGAAGTATGGGAATTAGTTCCTAGACCAAAAAATGCAAATGTCATTGGAACTAAATGGATATTAAAAAATAAAACTGATAAAAGTGGTCAAGTAGTAAGAAATAAAGCTAGGCTAGTTGCACAAGGTTACACACAAGTAGAAGGCATAGACTTTGATGAAACCTTTGCACCAATAACTAGACTTGAGTCAATCAGATTACTACTTGCAATTACTTGTTTGCTTGATTTTAAGTTGTACCAAATGGATGTTAAAACAACATTTTTAAATGGCTATCTTAATGAAGAAGTCTTTGTTGAATAGCCTAAGGGTTTTGAAGATCCCAAACATCCTAATTTTGTGTACAAATTGCACAAAGCTTTATATGGTTTGAAACAAGCTCCTAGAGCTTGGTATGAAAGGTTGACAAATTTTTTTATTAACAGAGGTTATAAAAGAGGGAGTAATGATAAGACTTTGTTTATCAAACATGCATCTAACTATTTTATTGTTTCTCAAATATATGTGGATGACATTGTACTCGGATCAACTAACAAAAGCAAAACTAATAAGTTTGTTAAGTTGATGCAGGAAGAGTTTGAGATGAGCATGGTAGGAGAATTAAAGTTCTTTCTTGGATTGCAGGTTAAGCAAATGAATGATGGGATATTCATATCTCAATCAAAATATGCTAAAAATCTTGTAAAGAAATTTAGGCTTGAGAATTCAAAACCAATGAAAACTCCTATCAGTACTAATCTGAAACTTTCAAAAGACAATGCAGGAAAAGAGGTTGATACAAGTTTGTATAAAAGTATCACGGGCATCTTGTTATACCTCATAGCAAGTAGATCAGACTTGTGTTTTAGTGTTGGACTTTGTGCAAGATTTCAAGCAAATCCCAAAGAATCACATCTATCAGCGGCTAAAAGAATCATTAGGTATGTACATGGAACCATGATTTTCTAAAGATACAAATGACTATTTTGCATGGTGATGCTGATTGGGCAGGAAATGCAGATGATAGAAAAAGCACATCAGGAGGGTGTTTTTATCTTGGTACTAATTTAGTTTCATGGCACAACAAAAAGCAGAATTCTATTTCTTTGTCTACTGCTGAAGCCGAATACATAGCAGCAGGGAGTTGTTGCACACAACTATTATGGATGAAACAAATGTTGAGTGATTATGGTATTGAACAAAAGCCTATAACTGTGTTTTGTGATAATACTACTTCTATAAACATTTCCAAAAATCCTGTTCAGCATTTTAGAACAAAACACATTGACATAAAATACCATTTTATAAGGAAACTAGTAGAGTTTAAGGTGATACATATTAAACACATCTCCACTGATAGACAATTGATTGACTTGTTCACTAAGGCATTGGATACATCAAGATTTGGAAATCTAAGAAAGGCCTTAGGCATCTGTCAGTTTTCTGAATAAACACTACTTACTGTTATATTATTTGTATCTACAACATCATAAGTTTTCTTCTAATTGAACATGTGTGAGCTATGATATAAAACTTTGCTATGATATTGGTTGAAAATAAATAAATAAAAGGATACAGAGAGGGCTACCAATATATGATGTGTGAAAGCCATCACTGAGAGTAACCTTAGGGTATCTAGGAAATATGTTGAGGTCACCCACTCACATGAAAAGGGCTACCTCTATATTGTGTGAAAGCTACTGTTTTCGTAATCCAATGTGATTAATTCAAAATATGTCAAAATGATATTTTTGGCATTGCAATTAATTGAAAAAATAAAAGAAAAAATAGCTTTCATGTGAAGATATCAAACAGATCTGAAATATGCTTTCTTAGAATGATTCATATGATGTCCAGATATTATTGTTATGTTAAAGTTAACTGTTTTTTGTTACGTTTTTCATGTCATATGATGCTCTTTGTGCCAATCTGAAATTTGACTTTTCTTGTGTGTCTATGTGTCAAAATGCCATATCAGCTGTATTGAATTGAGGAGGAGAAGTTTCAATGGCGGGAATCCTAACTCTATTAGAACTCCTTAGTCTAATGATAATCAAAATTTGAATTTCTATTCATTAATGACAGTTATTAAACGGTTTTGAAAAAGGAATTACGGTTTTGGAAAAGGAATTAATATTAAATTTTGTTAAAAAATTTTCTTTTTTAATTCAGCCTAGTATATTACGAGAACAGTTAGGGTATTTTCTGTTCATTCCATAGCCATTCAACAGTTTCTCCACTCTCTCTCTTGTCTTGTTTCACTCTCTCTATTCTAAGAATTTGTTGCAAACTTGAAACCCTAACAATGGCGACCACATCTGAGACTTCAAAGCCCAACAGCTCTTTATCTTCACAAAACGACTCTGGTTACGACAGTAGTAACAATGAACAGTCGTCTCTTTCTTAACAGCCTCATACAGAGATTCTTATTGACCCAGCCATGAGCGAAGATGAATTGATTCCAGTGAAGAAGATGAAAAATAAGGTGAAGCTAAAGTACAACAAGTTCCTCACAGCAGCCGTCAAGCAGAAATTCTTGAAGTACACTTCACAAAGAAAATTGCAGATGGAACGACCTGTGAAGCTGACAGACTACAACAGCTATGGTTTGAGTGATTTTCTTGAGTCTATATAATGGACTCGTACAGTAAACAACTTCGTACCCCTTGTGAAGTCGTTAATTTAGGAATTTTATGCCAATATCTCTACTGTCATTGATGATCCAAAAAGCTTTCATTATCATAGAGTATATTGTAGAGGAAAGTTTATGAAATTCTCTCCAAATGTCATAAACAAATTCTTGGATATTCCAATAGGCAGTTTACATTCTTTGGATGAGAATTTTGATATGGCTGTAGCAATTAAGGAATTAACTGGTAGAGAAGACATTGATTGGAACCCGAGGGATGATATTGACCAGCAATAACTTAGAAAGAAGTATAGGGTAATGCATAAGATTGCATAATTCAATTGGCTTCCCTCTTCACACCAAAATCAAGTTCGGGAAGACAAATTAAAATTTTTGTACTGTTTGGACACCAATCGACCTATTAATTTTGGCTTGCTAACTTATAGAATGATTGTTCAGATTGGTTCATACAACTCTGACTATCACTTGCTTGTGTTTCCATGCTTGATTCAAGGGATTTTAGCACTGAATAGTATTCCTATAAGTCCTAAGGAATACACTAAAATTCTGTCAAAATCCATTATGAAGGGCTTTCTGCTTCGATTACATGATAAGACTGACTTACCTGCACCAGAGCCAAAACCAAAGAGAGTCAGGAAAAATCAAATGAAAAATATAGAGGAACAGCTTGTTTTGATAAATTCTACTTTGACTGAGATTGTGCAGGATTTAAAAGATATCAGAGTCAAACAGTCTGTTTTGGAGGCAAAGCTTACAGGACATTCTAGTACTACAGAAGAGCCACAACCAATGGAAACTGAGAATGTGATTCCTGAGAAGTCAACTGAGCACATATCAGAACCAGATGCACCACTGCCTATAGAAGTTGAGCAAATGCCTACAGCAGATCAAGCTGCACAAACTATTGTTGAGACAGACATAACAGCAAAGAAGATGCAAAAGAAAAAGAAATTCAAGACAACTGCAAAGGGATTGAAAGCAAAGAAGAAGACCAAATTGGTGAAGAAACCATCTAACAAGAGGAAAAAGAAAATTGAATCAACAGCTCCAACACTGAGAGATGAATCTTTGTCAGATGAACCAATACACACAGAATCCGAGATGAAATTGCCTTCACCAATTGCTGAGGAAGAACCTAATGTTTCTCCTGTCCCTGAAGCAGAGCATCACGCCTCTCCACCATCAACACAGTCACCACCACATGAAGCTCCAACCTCATCACCTGTAGAACACACTCAAGCACCTTCTCCTGCTGAAGACACAACTGCACCAGCCACATCTCCACCATCTACACTTGCAGAAGTGTCACTGGTACCTTCTCAACAAACTGCTGTTGAGTTGTCGATGATAGAAACCAGTGCTGAACGTCTTGATAAGGAGATTCGCAATATTGTGGCTGCAGTTATTGCCACTTCATCTAACATAGCTGATGACCAGCCTGCTCTTGTGACTTCTGAGCAGCCAACACCTACCACTACCAGGAAGAGATTCAAAATGAAGGCTGGCAGATACAATGTTTTTGGCACTTTTGCTGAAATCAAGAGGGAGATAAGGAGTTTCTGATTTTTTTTTATATAACTGTTACTTCTTACTCTGTTTTTATTATTGCTTTCTATCAAGGGTTGTAAGTATGGAGTAAGGGGGAGTAAGAACTTCTTATGCTATGCTTGCTTTATGTGTGCTTTGTGTGTGCATTCGAGCTATTTTGATGCTTTGTGTTTTTACTGTGTTTGTGATATTACTTATTTCATTTGATGGATGTTTTTATTGGCTCTGATCATGATCTGATTGCATTGCATGATCTGATTGCATTGTTATTTGTCAAGTTTGTCAAACTTTGTTTTGTGTTGAAATTGCAGGATATACACATAGTCAGATAGTGTCCTGTTATGAGCTGTGTAACAGCACTCATGTTATTTCTTTAAACATGATATTTTCTGTTTGCTATTTCATAATAGCTTATAGTTATGTCTGACTTATCATGTGTGATTTTCTTTTATCAGAAACAGTTTAGTGTTTTCATCACAAGTTGCCAAAAAGGAGGAGATTGTCGGTGTCAACGTGCATATGCCATGCACATGTTATTTTTTGTACAACTTGTGATAAAACTAGAATATTATGTTGATTCCTATTTTGCTATTTCTAGAAGAATATTATAGAAAGTATTTGGTTTACAATAAATATCTCTTTAGATTAGGATATTGTTTCTTGTATCCTAATTAAAATAGGAGAATATCTATTTGTGTCCTAATTCCTTTAGGGGTTTAATTATACCTCTTTCTATTATATTTCTCCTTATCCTAATATGATTTTGATTAGAATTTTTACAGGATTCTAAGGAGATTTTGTCTAGATATACCACTATATATACCGTTATATTTCATAACGAAAAACGGTGGTGTGTTGTATGAGTTTAGGTTTTGTCATTCTAAGAATTAAAGAGGAGAGCTTCAACGCAAATAGAAATGTCTTTTTGATTTGATATTATGAGTGTTTCATTCATGTATGAGAGGTTGTAATCGTACATGAATTATTGATTAGGTCTGTGTGAATTAGTAGACACTTGAGAGAACTTGCGAGTTAAGTGTTTATGTAATTCAGTGTCAGACATCAGTTGTTATGTATAACTTAACAGTGTGTTGTTAAGTTATCTGTGATAGAGAGTGGGCAGTGTCACTAGAGTTTAAGATCTTGGCGGGATTTTGTTTTACAAAGATTAGGTCAGTGTTTGAAAGTGAGTCAACACTGTAAACGATCCTAAAGATTGTACAAACAATAACTTAGTGAATTGCAGCTCTATAGCTGTCCGTAGATGTAGGTTTTATAACTGAATCACATAAAAATCCTCATGTATTGATTTACATTACAGTTTACTATTATATTTCTTATAACTGCATACTTCCAGAACTTACAACAATAACGATTTATTAAAATATTTTATTTTATTTAGTAAAACTGAATTTTTTGTTAACTATATCTTTCATCAGAAAGGTCATCGAACCATTTGCCAATAACTTAAACACAGTGCATCTAATAAAATCATTGTCATTTAAACACAATTTTTTGGAGACAATCTATTGTACAATCTTTGGGAGACTATCTATTGTGAGTTTCACTATCCCAAAACATAGTTTTTGTCGCAAAAGGCGATGAAAAATTCGATCCTTGAATATTTTGCTACCTTCTACAACTAAGCTAAACGACAACTCATATGGAAAAAAATTTCATCACCCATGAAGGTGTAGACAAGATTATGCCAATCATTTTGATGTACGAGGATTATCAGGCTCACACTGGCAGTCATTCTCAACATAGGTCATTGTTTGGCATCTCCTTCGACAGATTTTTTTTAAATATAGATAAATTAAAGATATATTAAATAATTATTAATTAAATTTATATTTTCAAAATTTTAACACATTAATAATATTTATAAGTAATTAATTAAAGGTGAATTATAATTTTTTTAGTACTATACAATATAATCTGAATACAACCTAATTACATTAAATAATTTAATAGTCAGCAAGTCATTTGTAAATTGAATTTTGATTACCTAATACAATTCAAAAGTGTAATCAAGCATAGCATTGTATTAATACGACGTACAAATTAATATTTTACAGTACACACACCAAAGACGACCTTATAAATCTATATCATGTAATATCATGTTAGGACTACCATTAATCTAGCTATTAATGAGCTTATACTACTTTGACAACTTGATAATTAATCACTTTTCTTGTTTTAAGTGTTTTACTCAAATCAAGCAGCCAAATTCTCCTTGATGCCTTCAATAGTTCGAGCACTACATGCATTAAAAATCAATACAGAGCCCACTTTTCCTGAGTTTGAGAAAGGAAGAAAATTATGGAGCTCCCTGGGGTATTACATTACAGGTACGCCTGACCGATTTCATTAATCATTACAAAACCATTTACTACAGTAATTGTTGTTGAAATATTAAGTAACAGAACGTCTTACCTCCCCGAGGTTTCCTAGATTACACTTTGTTCGCATGGTTTGCAGATATTGGTAAAAACCTTCCCTCATATTAAAGGCCGAATAATTTGACCAATTAAAAATAATAAAACAGCATAACTACAGTAAACTTTTATATGCCCTTATATGTTAGAAATTAACATTAAATATTAACAACACAACTATTTTTAAAATATTAAGATAAGCAAGGGCAAAATTGTCTTTGTATGAAATATGTTGAATAAATATAACAGACTTGTCTAACTCATGTCTAAATGGGGTCTCCATGTTACTAATAGAACAAGAAGGTTAATAATAATGTTACTGTCAAAATTGAACGAGGGTGTAAGTGTAATTTCCCTAGTGTTGTATTTTTCCTAATTAGCTAGGATATTATGTCCAATAACATCCAGAAATATAGAATTAATAAAGTCTGGATCGTTAATCTGCATATTAAAAAAAAATTATTAACTAATAATCTCAAATCCAATTTCAAACACTTATCTACGCAATATGCAAAAATATGAAAATAATTAATATAACGATTTTTAAACGAGGGTAATGATCTATGCAAAAATATAGTTGAGTATGAAATTTCATCAACCCTGTCGTGTTGTGATTTATGGCGGTGGACGATGATGACGTGGTCCCTAGAATCGCGGAACGGGAACCTAGGACGCGTGAGGTTAGCAGCTGCTGGGCGTGCTATTCACTGTAAATAGAAGCTAGCAAAAGCAGTTGTTTATCTCTGATTTTCTGCATCAACCTCAACAACAACAACATGAAGGTCCCACTCTCACCCTCGCTTCTCCCTTCTCTTTCCCCTTCCCATTCCCCTTCCCATTCCCCTTCCTGCCTCTGCCTAATCCCCCGCTCTCCACCACTATAGGCTTCCTTTATCAGCCAACTCCTCAGCCTTCCTGCTTCTGCCTAATCCCCAGCTCTCCACCACTATAGGCTTCCTTTATCAGCCAACTCCTCAGCTCTCACTCACTGCTACTGTTACCCAAACTCTGACTCCTGTACCCCTTTCTCCTTCCCACCACCCATCCATCCAAGCCCTCTTTTATGGTCTATTCAGCCCTGGAGCCGTTTCCTTTCCCACCAGCTTCAAGGTTGCAGAAGTTGCTCCAGTGGTTTCCCGGGAACTGGAAGGTACTAGCAGAGGTTCTTGAATTCATTGTCAACATTGGAGTTCTTTTTCAACCGAGCCGGCTCAAGAATAAAATATCAAAATGAAAATTTATCAGGGATGTCAAACAGATTATATATGTAAAATAGTAACGTAAAAATTATCATTAATATAAATGTAAGATTATATTTTATACTTATCATTCTATTTTAGTGATTGTTTCGTATTATATTTATACTCTACGTTTTTATTTTATGTTATGTTTAACTTATTAAGAATTATATCATTTTAATTATATAACCCATTTAATATTTCTAGCCTTTAGATTCAATATAAAAAATTAATGAATAAATTTTCATATATCTAAATTTATTTATTCGTCCCATTTCTCTGCATATATAAAACATTTTAAATTTTTAGAGGGAGTGGTTTATGTATACGATACTATTATATTTATTTTTCTCTAATAATTTTATTATCTATGATTTTTTAATATTTATTGTATTTAATTACTAACTTTTCACTATTATATTCTTTGTTGTTTTTTAAAATTTTACCCAGAGTTTCTCATTAGGATTCTAATTTTTTTTTCTTAAATTGTTCATATCGAGATTGGTATTTTATAGTACACATGCCTAAAACTACAAATTAAATAATTTCAAAATATTTAATAAATAATTCCAAACTAATATTTAATAAATAAATAATTGATAAAATAATATTTATGAAGTTTTGAAATAATAAAATAAAACATGTAGTGGAAGAAACTAGAATTGAAATTCTATTGAGATAATCTATCATCTTTATTACAAGTTGAGAGAATATGAAAGATTTCGATGTAAAATAGCAAAAATTTGAATTTATGATATAAAAAAATGCATAACATTAAAAGCTTTAATTCTCAACTTTTGAAAATTAGACATGAATTATGAACTAACAAATATTATTGGTATTTGGGATGTTTATCCATATTAAGAAGTAAGAAATGAAAACAATTTATTGTATTTAATTTTCATTGGAATTAGTTATTAATAAAAGAATATAATTTGACTCTACATTTTTAAATTTTATATTTAATATGATATGATACTTAAACAGCAAACTTGTTATATAAGATTTGAGGCAATCATCAATAACCGCACTTAGAGTTTATAAATTCATTACTCAGATATAAACAATTTAGAATTAAAATTTTTTTACATTTTAAAATACTGAAAAAAATATATTTTATATATTTTATTATTATATAACAAAATCTCAGGGAACAAGTGGCATGTTTATCAAGAGTAGAACAAAGCAAAACAAAACAAATTTTTTTATGAGAACAACTTAAGCAAAAAGAAATATTAACTTGGAAGAATATGAGAATTCCCGAGCTAGCTATTCCAAGCATATTTCTTTATCACAAATATCTTTTTATATATATTAATATTTAAATTTATGCCATATATTTGTTCAGTATCTTAAAATGTTAACCAAAATTATCACTTTTAAATTGCTTAGAAAAAATATAAAGCTACAATATATATTACATATTTTAATATTATATTCTTTAACATAGTCATAAAAGATCTATCTTATATAAATATATAATAATATTTTGAAAAACAGTTGGTCTGTTAATATTTTAATGTAAATTTCTAAACATATAAGAGCATATTTATCCACTAAAAAAATAACTTATTCCATGCAATAAGGGCAGTTTTGATGTTTTATTTTTTAGTTGGTCAAATTACTTTGACTTAATGGTAGGGGAGGTTTCTATCAATATTTGTAAACAATGGGAGCACAAGCTATCTAGGAAATCTTAGGGGAGATAAAAGTGTCGTTTTAGTAGGGGTAAACTTGATATTTCAGAAGACAAATACTGCAGCAGCGGTTTTGTGACGATAATTGAAATCTGTCAAACCACAGGAGTCCATAATTTTTTACTTTGAGAAATTATAAAAAATAATATTAAAAAAAACCTGTAATTTTTTGCTTTTTACTTTATTTCGTAATTTATTGAAATAATCAAATATTTGATAATTTTATTTATGTTGTAATTTAAATATAATGTGTATATATGATATAAGTAAAATACTTGCCACCCCAACCATTTTCATGTCAAAACTACAGAATTTTTTCTTTCATCACGGCAATTAAATTACTAAGTTAACTATAACTTGTGTTATGTGTCTAATGTGACAAACGTTGGGCTCTCATTTGTCTTGTAAGTTTTGAGTATAAAAACTATTTCAAACTTTTTTAGAATGGTGTCGAATGCTAAAAGAAAATTTAGCGGAGCAATATATAAAATTTTCCAACTCCAGCAGCACAGCAAGGAGAAAGTAAACTCATGAACAAAAAAACAATCACCTTTTAAGACTGTTCGTTCTTAAATAACTAATATTAAAGAGATACAAAACTTTTATATAATAGTTAAAACTTGAGTTCCACAAAAAAAAAAAAATTAAACTTACAAAATTGAAACACATAAAGCAACGAAAAGCTAATTTACCCTAAGGAATTCCTAAATCCATTACATAGATCAACTAAGCAAGTTTTCTTTTTTCTTATATACAAATTTGTTTCGCTTAATTTTTAGCCTTCAAGAAAAAAAAAAAAAACAAGAAGTTCTATGGGATAATAATGCTCTCCGGGTTCTCCCCAGAAATTTCATTGTCGATTCTACAATTTTATGTTTGTCTCGTGCCTGCTTCATTGATTTGTATAGAAGCTTGCTAGGAAAGAGGAAGCTTGAATAATTTTATTATACAAAGAGTACTATATACAAATGTGACAATGATAGAAAAGGCCACAAGTAATAACTGAAAAATGTTAAGGAGTAATTACAACAGAGAAATCCTAATAAGAGTTGCATAAAATAATCTATTTCCTAAAATAATCAATCAATCAATAT
Source organism: Boswellia sacra (assembly GCA_013180625.2). Classification (NCBI taxonomy): domain Eukaryota; kingdom Viridiplantae; phylum Streptophyta; class Magnoliopsida; order Sapindales; family Burseraceae; genus Boswellia; species Boswellia sacra. The sequence goes on from SNVD02003987.1 coordinate 131,174, forward strand.
TATGCCTTAATACTATTTCTTGAAATAATCAATCAATCAATATTATGCCTTAATATGCCCCCGCAAGATTGGAGTTCCATCAATAACACCAATCTTGGAACAATTATCAAGATAAGGATGGCGAGGAAGAGGTTTGTGAGTGAATTAGGTAGTTGAGTAGCAGAAGAAACATGATGAACTCGGAGTTTGTTGTTAAGAACTTTTTCCCAAACAAAATGACAGTCCAATGCTATATGCTTCATACGAGAATGAAATACGGGATTAGATGAGAGATAGGTGGCACCCAAGTTGTCGGAATAAATGACAAGAGTGGTTGGAAGACTAATATGAAGTTCACCAAGAAGATTCGTTATCCAATTAATCTTAGACGTTGTGGACGCAATAGCTCTATACTTTGACTCAGTAAAGGATCTGGCCACTGTGCATTGTTTCTTTGAACACCAGTTGATAGGATTGGCTCCAAAAAACACCAGATAAGCAGAAGTGGATGTGCGTGTGTCAAGATCACCTACCTAATCCATGCCACATAAGCTCGGAGAGAAAGGGAATGGCTGCGATGAAGATAAAGGCCATTAGTGGATGTGCCATTAAGAGAACGGAGAACTCTTTTCACAGCATGCCAATGTGTAACAGTAGGACGATGCATGAACTGTGATAACTTATTTACTGCATAGCTAATATCTGGATGAGTCATGGAAAGATATTGTAATGATCCGATGACTTGTCTATATAAACTTGCATCAGCAAGAGAGGAACCATCATCAAGACAAAGAGATTCAGTGGCAGACAAGGGCGTTGCAATAGACTTGGATTCATGCATGTTTGTGCGAGCAAGGAGATCTCTAGTGTACTTTTGCTATGTAAGAAAAAGATCGACCATCAGATGTGTGGATCATTTCTACGCCAAGAAAATAAGTAAGAACCCCAAGATCCTTGAGTGAAAATCTAGCAGCAAGACGTTGAATAAATCCATTGACCGAAGATGGAGAGGTGCCTGTGACAATTATGTCATCCACATACACCAACAAAAAAATTGTTAGTCCATGACTTGAATAAATAAATAATGAAGTATCAGATCGGGAATTTTTGAAGCCCTAAGAGAGAAAAAAAGATCGAAGTTCCTAATACCATGCCCAGGGGGCTTGACGAAGACCATAAATGGCCTAACGCAATTTACAAACATGTTGTGGATAGGAAGCATTTGCAAAACTAGAAGGTTGAAGCATACACACATCATCTTGAAGATTGCCTTGTAAGAAGGCATTATTTATATCCAATTAATGAAATGACCACTGAAATTGTAAGGCGATGGTAAGAATAAGTTGAGCCGTTGTAGGCTTCACAACTGAAATAAATGTCGAGTGAAAATCAATGCCAGGATGCTAATTAAAGCCCTTGGCAACAAGTCGTGTCTTACATCGGTCAATTGAACCATTTATCTTTCTCTTTATTCTAAAAATCCACTTACAACCAATAATGTTTCGTGAAGGGTGAGATGGAACTAGATCCCACGTGTTATTTTGTGTAAAAGCTTTGAACTCTTCAACCTTAGCAAGACGCCAATGAGAGTTCTTTTGGGCTTGACTAAATATGGTAGTTTCTGTGAGGGGAGGGTCATCAATAGCTGTGGCCAAATAACTATAAAAATAACGGGGATTAGGTTTAGTAATATTATTTCAGGATCTAGTGACCATAGGATGACAGAATCAATTATGGGGTGGAGATTGAATGGTAGTGGAATTGGAAGGAGGAGCTATATTGGGAGACTCTGAATTATTACTTACCAAAGTAGCATCTGTTGAATTTAAGGAAGTAGAGTCAGGACCAGCTTTCATCAATGGGGGAGTTGAGCTATCAATATGAGTGTTGGAATCTGCCAAATTAGTAGGCATTAAGTGGGAACAAAAGTAGAGGGAAGTGTAGTGGTACTAGAACTAAAGGCTCGTAAAGTAGAAGAAGTTGAAGGAGTTGTGCCTGTCTTCGAAGGTTGAGAGGAAACATGTAAGGTATAATGGGGCAGTTCAGATACAGACCAAGCATTCAAGGTGGATTGATTAATTGACTGTCGAGAACTAATTTTGGAATAAGGAAATCCATGCTCAACAAACACTACATGACGTGAAATAAATATTTTGTTGTTGGTAGGATCAAAACACTTGTACGAATTGTGTGGATAAATATCCCATAAATACACAAGATTTGGATTTTGGTTCCAATTTATGGGTAGAGTATGGTTTAAGCCAAAGATAACAAAGACAACCAAAAATGCAGAGTTTGAGATAATTCGGTTTGGTGGAAAATAATTTTTCAAAGGGAGATATATGATTGAGAATTGGTGTGGGAAGCCGATTGATAAGATATGTGGCAGTTTCAAAGGCATAAGGCCAAAAACAAGATGGTAAAGAGGCATGATGAAGTAAAGATAAAGCGGTTTCAACTATATGCCATGCCAATGTCGTCTGTCAACTGTACCTATTATTTGTGGTGTATAAGGTGGTGAGTCTCGGTGCTGAATACCTAATTGAAGAATTATATTCTTAAGACCATAGAACTTAGTAACACCATCAGAATAAATTGTACGAATAGATGTATTAAAATAATTTTCCACCAAGTTTTTAAATTGAGCAAAAATTCTTAGAACTTCATATTTAAGTTTGATGCAAAATAGGCATGTGTATTTGGTAAAATAATCCATAAATGCAACATAATATTTAGAGTGATCATGTCCAATGACAGGTGCAAGACCCCAAACATTAGTAAAAATTAAATCAAGAGGTCTATTGCTAGAAAGTGTATTATTGAAAAATTGAAGTTTATGACTTTTATTGGAAAGACATGAATCACAATACGAAAAAGCCCTGGACCTAACAATTCGAATAGAGTGATCTGATAAAATTTGGTTGAGAACGTGAGTGGAAGGATGACCCAACCGTGAATGCCATTGGACAATGAGATTGTGGTGTGAAAAAAAGCATGTGGTGTGGAATGTAGGGAGGAAAATCACGGCCACTCATAGAGATGCCATTACTCCGTCCATTGAGGAGAGGTGCCCCCGTACTCAGATCCTTCACAACAAATTCATAAGGAAAGAATTCAGTAGATGTCTGATTATTTTTGCAAAATTGTGAAACAGAAATAAGATTCCCTTTGATCAAAAGAGCACAAAAAATATTATGTAGTTGAAACTTGGATTTAGTAATAAAGAGATAGGCAGAACCTATGTAAGTAATAGAGACACCACATCCATCACCAATGATAATGCCATCATTACCTCCATATTCAGAATGAATAGCTAAATTTTGAAGATTATATGTAATGTGATGAGAAGCACCCAAGTCAAGTACCCAATTAGAATTGGAATTGGCGGATTCTCCATGAGCAAAATGTGCTTAAGGTTCATATGCAATATTGGAACGACAACGACACTACTTGGCTGTATGACCAACTCGATCACATAGTTGACAGATCACACATGGCTGACCATAAGTGGGTGACCTCCATTGATAAGTGGTGTGAGAAGAATTGGAATGGCCCCTATAGGTATTATTAAATCGTGGAGTAGTAAAATTGGAGGCCTGTGAAGTCCGTTGATTATTACGATGACCATGATTGCAAGAGAACCCATTTGAAATATTTCGGTTTCGGTCACCTGCGTTGGTGTTGGAACATTGAGTGAATTGAGCAGTGAAATTGGGCATATTAGATTTTCGATCATTAAGTTTAAGAAGTAATTCATGATCCATTAATTTTTCATGCAACTCTTCAAAGCTAATAGAATCAGACCTGGCATGCACAGCAGCATTAATCTCTTTGAAATCTGATGTCAGTCCACGTGGTACATGATGAACAATTTCATCTTCGGTTAATGGGTGGCCAATAAGGGCAAGATCATTAGTGATTGTTTTAATAGAATGCATATATTCAGAGACTGTTTTGCCTTCTTTGGATGTCTTGGCTAAAAGATCCTGGAGAGTGAGATATCCAATCTGGGATCTATTAGCATATATGTCATGAAGTTTACGCAAAGCTTCGGCTACTATTTTTATTCCATTGAGAGAGGCCTAAACTGAGAAGCTTGATGAAGAATAGATAGCATGGCAGATGAGGGCATCTTGACAAAGCCACTTGCGATGATCTGGATTAACAACAACCTAGCCTTGAAATGTGATGTGGGCAGGAGGAAAAGGAAATGTGCCATCCAGATATCCATCGAGATCATATCATAGCATAAGGCTGTGCAATTTAGTGTGCCATGTAGCAAAATTATCAAGCGTTAATTTGAGAGGTAATTGTGTAGAGGCATTGATGGATACAATTTCGGTAATATGGGATGGTGCAGAATTAACCGATGGAGTACTGCCTGTAACTTTTTTGCTAACAGTTGAAGTAGACATGATGGAAAAAAAAATAGAGGATCGAAAGAAAGCTTGTTAGAGCAGGAATGTTCTGATACCATATAAAAGCTTGCTAGGAAAGAAGAAGCTTGAATAATTTTATTATACAAAGGGTAATATACATGATAAGTGTCTATTTATGTATCATTTTCATATCAATTTATCCATGTTTCTTTGCTATATTCCTTGGTATTTTTATGTTTTTGTGTGGTTTTGATGTTTGTAGGAGTTTTGGAGCAACTTGCACAAAAATGGAGTAAAACCCTTCATTTTCACCTCTGCTAGTCAGTAATCTTCTCGGATTTAATTGTATTGATATACAATGAACCCGACGACATGTTATATACCGTTGGAAAGCTCTCGAAGTCTATTTTCTGGAGAAATTTACGGTTTATAAATCCATTCAGTGTACCAAAAGTTGTAATCAAAACAGTGTGAGAAGTATAGAAATGTAATTCCACAAATCACTGTAGCATGTATAATACGGGACACTGTAGCAGGTTACTGTAGCAGAGTATTTAAACACATTTTAGGGTTTTATTTTGATGACTTGAAGAGGGGAGAACGTGGTGGAGGCTGCAGCTCTGGAATTCTTTCATCTCCTGGAGTTCTTGAAGGGGAAAGGAAGCTTGGAAAGAGGAAGAATCACAATCCAAAGAGAATTACATCAAATTTGCTAAGTTTTTCCCTTCCCTTTCATTTTCTGGAATGTCTCCATGTTGTATTGTATTTACCACGTTCTCAAACATGTGTAACTGAATCTGAATTGGTTGAGGGTGATTTCAAAGCCCCTGATATGGTTTTTGTAAGTTGATTGTGCAAGAAGTTGTTATCCAATTCTCTAATTGAAGTTGCTTGTATTTTCCCATATCTAATGCTTATGATTGCTTGCTGATTGTATTTGGAATGGCCAACTGAATATAATCTGTTGTTGTCTATTGCTAGACTAGAAATCTTGATCCGTAATTGTCTTGAATTTCTAATCATTAGTAGCAAAATTGTGATCAGAGATTGCAATTGGAGAATACAACCTAAGTTAAATAATCCGAGCTTGTGTGTTTATTGCTTAGATCAACCTATCTTTCTTATCGTAATGCATCCATTGAATTAAATTTAGAGAGCTTGTTCTAGGTTGTTTAATGGATAGAGATTAAATAAAGAGCCTGTTTTATTTAACAACAAAGTAAGGAAAGATTGGGATAACAGAGCTTGTTGTTATCTACGGTTGATAATTTCAATGGTGTAATTGGATGACAATTCTATGATTAATTCGCAAATCCATATCTTGTGGCAGAGAATGATCCCTTAACCAGATTTCTTTCATTGATTTTTCTCAATTGATTTAACTTTGCATTGTATTATTCTTTATTTGCTTTCGTATTGAGTTTAGTTAATCAATCAACAAAACCCCTCATTTATTCTGTTTTCGCTTTCGAATAACAAATTTAATTAGAATCAATCCTCGTGGGAACGATATCTTACTCATCACTTTATTACTTGTGCGACTAGTATACTTGCTAGTTTCGAACGCATCAAGTTTTTGGCGCCGTTGCCGGGGATTGATTTTCTAATCGATTTGTTATTTTGTTTTCATTGTTGATTTGTGTTTTTTTTTGTTTTTCTTTTCTGATTGTTTGTGTTTAGGCGACATGGCAGTAAACTTCCAACAATTCAGCATCGGATTTGAGCCACAACTACCATGGAGAGTAAATGATGAGGTAAGTACTCGAACATTGAACAACAACTTTCTGAGCTAACCTTTCTTGTGGAAAACGTGGCTGTTGGACATATGCAGAAATCTTATGCATGTGGGGTATATTCTACCATGGAGCATCCAATCGACATGTATCCAACTTTACAAGAAGGAGATATGGAATGAGCCAATGCCATGGGTGAATTTTCAGGACAAACAAGGCAATGGTGTGATCCCTTCTCTAACACTTACAATGCCGAATCGGAAGATCACCTTAATTTCAGTTACTAGAATCATCAACCAATCACCTCAAATGCCATACCAAATCGGCCACAAGGCTTTAATCAACTTAGAGTGCAGCAACCATTTCAAATGCAACCACCACCAATGCCACAACCAGCACCACAACCAGCTTCAGAAAACTCAGGTATGTCACTCCAGGATATTGTTAATGCACTTGCCACTAATACAATGCAATTCCAGCAGGAAACTGGGGCAAGTATCCAACCTGGCAAATCAAATGGGACAATTGTCCACTAGCATGAGCAAATTCGAGGGCCAAGGCTCAGAAGAATTATCTTGTCAAACGGTGATCAATCCAAGAGAGAATTCTTGTGCGATAACTTTGCAAAATGAAGAGCAATTAGATGTCCTGCCAAAGAAATCACAAACTGATGAAGGAGATGACACCACTCCCACCATGAACAAAACACTGACTTCTCAGGTAAATCCTATAACTCCCATTCCTTCATATGTTTCTCCTCCACTTTTTCCTAGTAGATTTGCACAATCGAAGGAGGAACAAGAACAAGAAATCCTGGAAACTTCTCACAAAATCGAGGTAAATATACCACTTCTGGATGCTATCGAGCAAGTACCTCATTATACAAAATGTCTCAAGGAGTTATGCACCAGCAAAAGAAAGTTAAAAAGAAATGAGAAAGTAAGTGTGGGGGAAGATGTTTCAGCTGTTTTGCAAAGGAAAATTCCTCCAAACTGCAAAGATCCAGGTACGTTCACCATGCCATGCACCATTGGTAAAACCAAGTTTGAAAGAGTTATGTTAGATTTAGAAGCATCTATTAACATCATGCCATTTTCTATTTATGCTTCTTTAAATCTTGGACCTTTTGCAAATTGGTATTACCATTCAATTGCAAAAAAAAAAAAACAAAAGATCGTTTTAATGCATATCACAAAAGAGTTGTGGAAGATGTACTTGTGCAGGTGAATCAATTGGTTTTCCCAGCAGACTTCTATGTCCTTAAAATAGAGGATGAGACATCTCGTAATCCAACTTCGATTCATATAGGGAGACCATTCTCGAAAACTACTAGAACCAAGATTGATGCTCATGATGGCACTCTCACCATAGTGTTTGATGGCAAGGTGATCTGTTTCAATATTTTTGAGGCAATGAGGTACCCTAGTGACTTATATTTTTGTTTTTTTGTATGTTTAACGTACTGATTCCTGCCAAACAATGTGTTGAGTTACTTGCAAGAATGATTGGGATGTAGCTATTAGTGAGCACATAGGGACAGAAATTCTAAGGAATCAGAATTTGATACAAGTGTCTAAAGAAGTGAAGGAAGCTTTGGCAAGCTTAGATGAGACTATAGCCATAATCATAAGCAGGTATGATGTTTCGTATATTGAATTGTCTTTATCTAATGATAAACTTCTTCATTCTATGATGAAGGCCAATACCGTAGAGCTTAAGTCACTTCCAGATCATTTGAATCATGGATTCTTGGGTGAGAATAGTACTTTGCCAATTATTATAGAAATGGGCCTTGCACCAATACAAGAAGTGAAACTCGTCCAAGTACTTAGAGATCACAAAACGGCTATTGGGTGGACAAGTGATCACATCCAAGGCCCAGCCATATGCGTGCACCATTTCTTGTGGAAAGAAGGATCCAAGCCCACTAGTGAAGCACATCGAAGATTGGATCCTCCCATAATGGAACCAACGTCGGGCTGAGGACGTTAAACCAAGCGCTTATTGGGAGGCAACCCAATATTTTTTGAAAAAAAAAGAAAAGAAAAATAAAATAAGGAATAATGATCAATTTTTGTGTCTCGAGGAGATTCCTTTCGTAGAACATCAAATTGACCAGGTTTTATCTCTCTTTGCCATCTGTCTTATTTGTTTTTATATTTTTTTTACTTGTTCTTGACTTTTGTTCGCTATCGTGTTGTTATCTCTTTTATGTGTCTTTAGTTTCGTTTCTGCTCTTTTCTTTTCCTTTGTTTTGTTTAATTTGATTATTCCGTACTTCAAACTCATTTGTGCAACAGCTTGAGGAAACATCCAAACAAGAGCTGAAGCCGTTGCTCGAAGGTTTGAAACGTGCATATCTTGGGAAAAAACAGACTCAATCGTATTATCGGTAATATCTCTTCTTTTCTCCTCTTCAATGGATGCCGATATCCTTTTGTCAAACCTTCGTAAATATTTCCCTTCACTTCCTCAAAATACTGTGTCCAAAATTTATAAAGTACGGATGACTAAACTTTGGACATTGATGCTTCTAAATGTGCCTGCGGATATCCGATGGCTTATCGAAGTCAAGGTGAGATTGTCCGGTGAGCCTGACATTAATCTCGCAAAATACATGCCTGGTCTAGGAAAGAGCTACTACGCCAAGAGGCGAAGAGCGAAAAGGTTACAAGTATGTTATAAATGTGCTAGATGGAATTGTAACCAGACTTGTCGTTCATTAGGTTTTGCGTCCAGGAATAGAGAAGATAAACTTTCATTTATTAAGAATGGTTTGAGTAATGAGTCGCTGGATAATGTTTTGTTAACTCTCGAGTCACATTCTTGTGGACTTGTTCAGCGTGAATTGCTTAATCTATGGACACAATTTCGTGATGAATTGCAGTGTTATAGTCTAGGGAATCTGACTAAAACGACCCTGTTTGCCAGTTTATAAGAAAACTGGATGGGAAGCAAATCCCCGACTCATAGAAGGCGTTTCAGCCGTTACTGGACGTAAGACCAGAGGAAGATGTGAGCCACAATCACAACTACTTGTATATTTGAATGTGTGTTGTTGTTGTCGAATTTTATTTTTTTCTTGTTTCGTCTGATCTGATTATCAATGTTGTTTTTGTGTTGTTGTTATTTGTTGATTTTGTTTGTTTAATTTCAAGTTTTCTTTTTGATAAACCATATGACTACCCCATGTCATAAGCACACATGGAGACGAGTGTGGAGGTTTTGTCAACCTCCGCCGAAAGTATATCTCTACTTTTCATGCTTCACGTGGGAGACAAGTGTGGCGGTTTTGTCAAACCCCACCGAAAGTGTATTTCCATTTTTCATGCTTCACGTGGGAGACAAGTGTGTAGGTTTTGTCAAACCCCGTCGAAAGCATATCTCATTTTTTCAAATCTTGGGGCAACAAATCTGCATCGAATAACCCCTACCGAAATTTTGTCCCCATGTGTCAAATTTGAGAGTTTTACGTGTGTATATATCCATTCTGTATATTTTCAAAGGTCATTCTGTAACCTATCTTGCACTTGAAAAGCATAATACCTAACGTGTCTTGCACAAGGTTAGAGCACTTGTAGAAATGGAGAAAACACCAATTCGACGATTCCAAAATATATGCGTATTTTGTGGATCGCAATTTGGTAAAGATGGAGAGTTTACAACAGCAGCTCTTGATCTTGGTAGGACATTAGCTGCGAGGGGTATTCATTTGATTTACGGAGGGGGTAGTCTTGGGTTAATGGGGTGTGTGTCGACAGTTGCATCCCTAGGAGGAAGCAAAGTTCTCGGCATTATCCCTAAACCATTAGCTGTACGAGATATCGTAGGCAACAACATGGGGGAAGAGTTACAGGTTTCTAGTATGCATGAGCGTATTGCACATATGATCATTAAATCTGATGCATTTATAGCTTTGCCCGGTGGTTATGGTACATTAGAGAAGATATTTCAAATCACCTCTTGGGCACAGCTAAACATCCATCGGAAACCCATTGGTTTGTTAAATGTCAATAATTTTTTTGATGGTGTGTTGTCCTTTCTTGATCAAGCTGTAGAAAAAAACTTCATCTCACCGTCGGCGAGGCAAATCCTGGTTACAGCTTCAACTGCAGGGGAGTTAATTGATAAACTCCAAGAATTTGTCTATTCGCCTGATCCAACAACGGCTCAGATAGATTGGTTTGGAGAAGGCAATAAAAGGCATAGACTGGATTTAACGCTCCATCTGTAATCTCTATCTATTGGTTTGCTTTGTATTTGTTTTACTTTCTTTTTAGTGTGTTTATTTGAGATTTTTCATGTCATTTCTTTTGACCTTTTTCAGGTTATTTCTTTCGTCCCAGGTAATATTTTCTAATCTCGGTTTTTAGAGTGGTGGCATAAAAAGTTCAAGTTCTCTTGAAACGCATTCTGGATCTCTTCAATCCATAATGGCTGAATAAGGAGGCTAACTTCTAAACTTTTTAGAACCATTCTAACTGACTTGTTTGTGTTTGTTGATTTGTTGGACTTTATTATTTTCTGAGTAAGTTTAGTTTTATGTAATTTCGAGTTGTTGTGTGTTTTTGTCTTTCTCAGTTTCGATTCGAAAAAAAAAAACATTGTGGAAAAAACCTAATAAGAATGACAGAATATGGGGTTTCCTACTCTGAAACGCATTATACTCTAAATAAATCTGTAGTTTGTTTATTTTATGTTGTTTGAAGTTCTTATTTCTTGTTTTGTTCTTTCCGAAAAAGGTAATATAGGTTGGAACATTAATGTCTGCGGGTACTGGTTTCGAAGATTGTGAAAATACAACTTGACTAAGTGAACAACACCACGTACCTCTTTCCTGGCATTTTGTGGGTCGATGATAAGATAATTAATGATTGAATAAGAATAACTCTTAAAAAAATGATAACTGATGCATGGATCTGTGTGCTTGAAATGTCTATTGGTTTTCGCTTGCTTTTGATTCCTTGCGCAACATTGAGCACTGAGCTATTATCACTGAGTTATTTGTTCACTTAGAGAAAGATTATGTAATTTAAATGTTACTTCAGATTTCAATGAATTCTAGAACTTGTTTGATGGTCACTCGAGGCGAAATCCTAGACTGTGCAATATTGGGGAAATGATTTAGGCCATCTTTGGACCGTTGAGCCTTAATAGCCAACCTTGACTGAAATTGATCCCTAGTTACCCCTTTGAGCCTCTGTAAGCCATTTTCTTTGATAACTCACTAAAAGATTTCCTAACCTCAATGAATTTGTTCCAAACAGTTTATCCCTTACCTTATGAGCATGTAGATATTCATAATTAATTGAGCTATGTTCTAGTTTTGGGAGTTAGAGTGAGGTTGGAGGTGTTATGAGCAATGCAAGTGAGTTCTATTGTGTTTGAAAAAAAAAAAGCCAATCTGTACTTATCGCCCACATACTTACAAATTCCACATTGAGGACAATGTGTTGTTTAAGTGTGGGGGAGGGAAGTGTAATAAAAAAAAGAAAAAAAAGAAAAAAAAGAACAAAAGAAGAAGAATAAGAGATCTATACCCTTAAGTGTTCTTAAAAAGAATGAAACAACAAAGTGTGGGGGTGTAGTTTTCTTTTGTTTTCCGCAAAAAAAAAAAAAAAAGATTGAGTGTTCTAAATAAGTTTGGGGGAGTAACCTGGTGAATTGAAATGAAGTTGTGTTATAGGGTTGAGCTCTACATAGTCTTGAATGATTTATGTGTTTGTGGGTGATTTGAGCCAAATTATTATCCTTTATCATACCTTCACCCAAGCCAAACGTTACAAGCTTAATAAAGTCCTACTTGATCCTTGGTGTTGTGCATGTCTACATTAGTGGAGAGTGACTTGAAAAGCAAGCCTATGGAGTTCATTTATACACACATCTTCAATATTAAATATGATTCATTTTTATGCATAAACTCATCCGGGTTACAAGTGATTAGGTGAGAATGGCTCTACACACACACATTTGAGGAATTGAAGTAGAGCGAAGCCAATCTTTGTAATGAGATTCTTGATCAAATGCATTATGTTGAAGTTTTCCTTGGGTTATAATTAAGTACAATCTTTGAGGCCTACTTGCAAGTTGAAGTATTTGTGTGTTTTAATTTTTTATTGATTCTGTTTTGGTTTAGTTTTATTTCATATTGTCGTATTTGCTCGAGGACTAGCAAAGTCTAAGTGTGGGAGAATTTGATAAATGTCTATTTATGTATCATTTTCATATCAATTCATCCATGTTTCTTTGCTATATTCCTTGGTATTTTTATGTTTTTGTGTGGTTTTGATGTTTGTAGGAGTTTTGGAGCAACTTGCACAAAAATGGAGTAAAACCCTTCATTTTCACCTCTGCTAGTCAACCATCTTCTCGGATTTAATTGTATTGATATACAATGAACCCGATGACATATTATATACCGTTGGAAAGCTCTCGAAGTCTATTTTTTGGAGAAATTTACGGTTTATAAATCCATTCAGTGTACCAAAAGTTGTAATCAAAACAGTGTGAGATGTATAGAAATATAATTCCACAAATCACTGTAGCATGTATAATACGGGGCACTGTAGCAAGTCACTGTAGCAGAGTATTTAAACACATTTTAGGGTTTTATTTTCATAACTTGAAGAGGGGAGAACGTGGTGGAGGCTGCAGCTCTGGAATTCTTTCATCTCTTGGAGTTCTTGAAGGAGAAAGGAAGCTTGGAAAGAGGAAGAACTACAATCCAAAGAGAATTACATCAAATTTGCTAAGTTTTTTCCTTCCCTTTCATTTTCTGGAATGTCTCCATGTTGTATTGTATTTACCACGTTCTCAAACATGTGTAACTGAATCTGAATTGGTTGAGGGTGATTTCAAAGCCCCTGATATGATTTTTGTAAGTTGATTGTGCAAGAAGTTGTTATCCAATTCTCTAATTGAAGTTGCTTGTATTTTCCTATATCTAATGCTTATGATTGCTTGCTGGATTGTATTTGAGTGGCCAACTGAATATAATCTGGTTGTTGTCTATTGCTAGACTAGAAATCTTGATCCGTAATTGTCTTGAATTTCTAATCATTAGTAGCAAAATTGTGATCAGAGATTGCAATTGGAGAATACAACCTAAGTTAAATAATCCGAGCTTGTGTGTTTATTGCTTAGATCAACCTATCTTTCTTATCGTAATGCATCCATTGAATTAAATTTAGAGAGCTTGTTCTAGGTTGTTTAATGGATAGAGATTAAATAAAGAGCCTGTTTTATTTAACAACAAAGTAAGGAAAGATTGGGATAACAGAGCTTGTTGTTATCTACGCTTGATAATTTCAATGGTGTAATTGGATGACAATTCTATGATTAATTCGCAAATCCATATCTTGTGGCAGAGAATGATCCCTTAACCAGATTTCTTTCATTGTGTAATTCTCAATTGATTTAACTTTGTATTGTATTATTCTTCATTTGCTTTCGTATTGAGTTTAGTTAATCAATCAACAAAACCCCTAATTTAGTTTATTATTGCTGGAAAATAACAAATTCAATTAGAATCAATCCTCGTGGGAATGATATCTTACTTATCACTTTATTACTTGTGCGACTAGTATACTTGCTAGTTTCGAACGCATCAATACACAAATGTGACAATGATAGAAAAGGCAACAAGTAATAACAAGAAAATGTTAAGGAGTAATTACAGCAGAGAAATCCTAATTACAGTTGTATAAAATAAGCTATTTCCTGAAATAATCAATCAATCAATACTATGCCTTAATACCATTTCCTCAAATAATCAATCAATCAATATTATGCCTTAATAATTTGATTGCTGAAACCATCGCCAACACCAACAATGTGCACATAGATAATTCTAAGTTCTTGTACATCGAATTCTTCTACTAAAGTTTTTGGATTTGTCCTCACTCATGTTTTTTTGTCCAAGTCATATACGCCAAAATACATTGTTGTCATGTGCTTTTTAATATACATGCTCAAAGTTTTTTCTTTACCTCTGGCAAATTTCTATGCTCACTGTAACGCAATACCATGCTTATATATATTTCTTCCCTCCTTAATGGTGGATGTATTTTTTTTTTTGTTTATCCCCCAATCCATCATCCTATATTCATGGTAAGCAATTGACTTCACCCTCTTTTCTTCATTTAACGATTATTTCCTGCATGGCTTCAAAATAGTGGAAATGTTTTTCCATTTGAAAAGAAGGGGACCAAAAACTCAAAAATATGTATTACATGAATTAATTGTACAAGGCTAAAGATAAGTTGTTGCAAACCAAACCATTTCTAAAGGTCCTGCGAGCTAAAAGATTTTCCATAGTGAAAAGCTTTTAAATACTAGGGCTATTTAAAAAATCTTTAAAAGCCGTAGTGATATAATCACAGTTCCACCCATGTATATATTTAGTTGCCACCCAAATGAATTTCATGTAAAAAATAATATACATTTTTTCCCTTAATCATAAGCTGCTAGTATAACAAAACATGGCAATTTAAATTACTACTTAGTTAACTTGTGCTATATGGAGCAAACCTTAATCATCTTAATCAACTAGTATTGTAATATTGTGTACTAAATGCGTCAAACATGTTGAAATGGGAATCATTTTCCTATTAGGATTAATTTCATTAATAGATTCCTATTTAGGATATTAGTTAATTATAAATCCTTATTCCTCTAGAATTAGGATTTATCTTAATTTAGGATTATACACCTAATTCCCTATTTATTTAGAAAAGTTATCCTATTTGGGCTATATTGTCTAATACTTTTAGGATTAGTTATCCTACTAGTTTAGGAACTATAGTAGTATAAACGGGTGACCTCTAGTAGTGCTTTAATATAACATATGGCATAACACACAAAGCTCTGTTTAACGGTATATAAGAGCTTGTAGTTGAGAGGTTGTGATTCTCCAAAATCTTGTAAGTGTTTCTTTTTATAGTGAAGAGTATATTTCTTGGTTGGCCCTGTGGACGTCAGCATATTAACGAACCACTTAAATCTTGCATGTCTTCTTTTGTATCTCTATTTTTCTCTACTTTTTTTCTTTCCTTGAGTGATGTTTAGAGCCTATTGGTCTTGTGTTTGATGTTATATTCTCTAACAATTGGTATCAAAGCTTAGTTCTTGGCTTGTGTTACAAATTTGGATTTGTGGTGTGAATAGTTAAGGTCTACGTAAGCTTTGTTAGAAAGACTAGACTACCTAATGAGGTTAAATTTTAAGTGGGATAGTTTGTGGCCTCTCGAATCTTTAGTGGAAGCTTACTTGGTGGATACTATTCATTACTACAGTGAAAATTTGCAAAAGCCAAGCTGTCAAAACACAAGATCTATGTTTTGAGTTCAAGTTAAATATGTCATCTAGTTCCACCAAATTTGAGGTGCAAAAATTCAACGGCTCCAATTACGCAGTATGGAAGTTGAAGATGCAAGCGGCTTTCATAAAGTATGGATGTGCAATAGCTTTAAACAGAAAGGTGGGAAAACTAGAGGAGATGACTGATATAGTTTTTACAGAGAAAGACGAATTGGCTATGGCAGATCTTTATCTTGCACTAGATGAGATTATTTTATTCAATGTATCTAGAGAAACTACAACTAAAGGTTTATGGGACAAACTACAATCCATCTATTAGGGGAAATCCACATCTAACATTATCTCTCTAAGGAAGAAGCTTTACAACCTTAAAATGGAGGAAGGGTCCTTTTTGCAATAACACTTGAATGAATTTAATAGCTTGATTAGTAGATTAGCAGCTATCGATACAAACATCGACAAAAAGGAAAAAGCTACTCTATTGCTTTACTCTTTGCCTGATTCATATGATACCTTAGTGATGAATATTAATAAAATATAGTTCTCATTTATGAATCTATGGAATCTTTATTGTTGACCAAAGAGGGACGTAGAAAATCAAATGGGTGGTTCTTCAACTGATGCAATGTTGGCACAAGGTAGGCCTACTAAAAGGATTGATGACAATAAATCCAAATCCAAGACAAGGGGCAAGAAAAAAAGGAAAATATTAGAATTGCAGAAAATCAGGCCATATGAGAAAAGATTATAGATTTAAAAAGGAAGAAGATTCCAAGCCCAATCTACATGCGTGAGAATCAAATAATTCCCAAGTAAACAGTGTGGAAGATAAAGATTCATAGGAAGCAGGAGAGATATTGTTAGTTGTTTAGGAAAGAATGCAATATCGATGGGTTTTAGATTCGGCTACTTCATTCCATATGGCACCACATCAAGATTGGATTCATACTTATTGATCGAGCTAAGGGACTATTTACATGGGTGCTAATAACACATATAAAATAGTAGGAGTTGGAGATGTTCGAATAAAAATGTTTAATGGTTTTACGTATACTATTTCTCATGTACGACATGTATTAGATCTTCGAAAGAGTCTTTTGTTATTAAGAAAGTTTGATCGTTCAAATTTTTTGGAGAAAATGGTAAAATGAAGATAGTAAAACAAGCTCTAGTAGTTGCAAAGGGAGAACTGATAGGTGGTTAGTATTGTTTGATAGGAGAAATTGTAGTTGACGAAGCTGTAATTGCTAATGCTATGATAGATTAGACATCAATTTAGCACAAATTTTTAGGTCACATGAGCAAGCAAGGACTAAAGTTACTCCTTAATAGAAACTTACTATCTAGATTGCAATCTATTGATTTAGATTTTTGTGAAGACTATGTCTATGAAAAACGTTGTAGAATGAGTTTCCTTTCATCCACTACTAAAAATAAGGATGTTTTAGACTTGATACATTTTGATATTTGGGAGACTCCTTTTGCATCTATTGGAGGTGCAAAGTATTTTATCTAATTCATTGATGACTTCTCTAGAAGAGTTCGCGCATATATGCTCAAAAGGAATAACGAAGCTTTTGACTATTTTACAAAGTTTATGGCTTTGGTAGAAAATCAAAAGGAGAAAAAGAGTAAGTGTCTAAGAACCGATAATGAAGAAGAGTACATCTCAACAGAATTTAAGGAGTTTTATATAAGCATGGCATAGTAAGTATCTAATGGTTCCAGGAACCCCATAACAAAATGGAGTGGCTAAAAGGATGACTCATACACTCACGGATCGTGCTAGAAGAAGATTGAGTTACACTAAGCTGGAACAATGTTTTTGGGTAGAGGGATTACACACTGTATGTTATTCGTAAATCATTCTCTCAGTATTGCACTAGATTCCTAAAGAGATATGGTTTAAGAAACCTTTCAATTATTCACTTCTTCATATATTTGGTTGTGATGCGTATGTTTGGAGCATAGGACTAAGTTCGATCCAAGATCTAGAAAGTGTGTTTTTTCTTGGCTATACAGATAGAACAAAAGGGTATAGATTGAGGGACCGTACTACCCACAAGGTCATTATTAGTCGAGATGTTATTTTTAATAAGGAAGATGACTCAACCCAAAGGCTTTGTTGAAAGAAACAAAAAGAATCCAGTACGTAGGTTGATCAAATTGCTATACGATTTAAAATAGGCGCCAAGGTGTTGGTGTAAGTGATTTGATTCTTTCACTTTGAGCTTAGGATTTCGGAGATGTGAAGCTGATCATTATGCCTACTTTTGTAGTCACCTTATTGGTGACTTCATGATCTTTTTATTATATGTGGATGATATATTAGTTGTTGGTACCAGTATAAATAGTATTGCAAACTTGAAAGCTTATTTGGCTAAGGAGTTTGAAATGAAAGATCTAGGACTTGCTAGTATGATTCTTCGGATGATGATATTAAGAGATAGAAACAACAGGAAAGTCTGAATAACTCAAAAAAGTTATGTTGAAAAGATCTTACACTACTTCAATATGCAAGATGCCAAACTAGTTAGTACTCTAATTCCTGTTGGTTATAAATTATCTTTATCGAAGCGAAAAAGGCAGATATGCCTCAAGTACCATATTTATTGGTAGTACTAAGCCTTA
The DNA here is from genome assembly GCA_013180625.2 of Boswellia sacra. Taxonomy (NCBI): domain Eukaryota; kingdom Viridiplantae; phylum Streptophyta; class Magnoliopsida; order Sapindales; family Burseraceae; genus Boswellia; species Boswellia sacra. The sequence goes on from SNVD02003987.1 coordinate 149,214, forward strand.
TGTTTGCCATGACTTATACTAGGCCCAACATTGCACACGCAGTGGTAGTTGTGAGTAAATACATGGCTAATCTAGGTAGAGATCATTAGGTGATAGTGAAGTGGATTCCTCATTACTTGAAGGGTACTTTAAAGGCTACATTATGTTATAGTGGTCAAAATTTATAGTTGATTAGGTTTGTGGACTCAGATTTTGCAGGAGATCGAGATAGAAGAAAGTCTACAAATGGTTATGTATTTTTTATAGTAGAAGTAGCTATTAATTGGACGTCTAAGTTACAATCCAAGGTTGCATTGTCTTCTACAAAAGTTGAGTATATGGCAGCTATAAAAGCATGTAAAGAAGCTACTTGGCTAAAGAGATTACTTAATGATTTTTAAGTATGATAAAAGGTGATTGCGATCCGTTGTGACAATTAGAGTGCTATATATTAGGTAAAAACCTGGCATTTCACTCAAGGACAAAGCACATTAAGACTAAGTATCGCTTTGTACGTGAAGTTTTAAAAGATAGTCAAATCTCATTGCAGATGACGACGTGGCAGATATGATGACTAAGCCTATCACAAGGGAGATGTTCATTTGATGCAAGACATATCTCGGGCTTGATGCTACATAAGCATTGGTAATAAGGAAACGGGTAGCAGCTTTGGGATATTTTCAAGATAAAAGAGAAACAAGTCTTGAAGTGGCAGAATGTTGATTTAGGTTTCCTTTTCCTATTAGGATTAAATTAATTAAAAGATTACTATTTAGGATATTAGTTAATTGTGAATCCTTGATCCTCTTAGATTAGGATTTATCTTAATTTAGGATTATACACCTAATTTTCTATTTATTTAGCAAAGTTATACTATCTTGGCTATATTGTCTAATACTTTCAGAATTAGTTATAGTACTAGTTTGGGGACAATTGTGGTATAAATAGACGACCTCTAGTAATGCTTCGAGATAACATATGGCATAACTCACAAAGCTCTACTAAAGGGTGTATGAGAGCTTTTAGTTGAGAGTTTATAAGGATTCTCCAATCTTATAAGTGTTTCTTTTTTATAGTGAAGAGTATATTTCGTGGTTGGCACCATGGACGTAGGCATATTGCCGAACCATGTAAATCTTACGTGTCTTCTCTTGCATCTCTATTTCACTCTACTTTGTTCTTTCCTTGGGTAATATCTAGAGCCTATTGATCTTGTGTTCGATGTTATATTCCATAACAAAACATTGGGCTCTCCTTTGTTATAAGTTTGAGTATAAAAACAGTTTCAAATTTTGTGAGGATAATGCACGAAATGCTGAAAAGAAAATTCAACAACAAAAAATATATATAAAGGGAAAATAAACTCATGAAGAGAAAAATAATTTTAGAATTCTTCTTTCTTAATTAATTAAACTGAAGAGATACAAATTAAAACCTTCATCTAATAGTTAAAACTTAGTTGCACAGACAAAAAAAACTTAAAAATACTCAAAAAAAAAAAAAACTAATTTACTTCAAAGGATCACTAAAACCATTGCATTGACGAACTGAACCGAACCTATTTTTAATATATCTATTTCATTTCAATTTAATTTAATTTAAACCACAAAAAATACAATATATATATATATATTGTGTTTTTATTTTTAAAATAATTTGATGTTTAAGCAAGGATATATGGCTAATATTAGATTTTGATATATGTTATTGATATTGAATTTGAAATTCATTAAAAAATGAGCAATGCTTCATCTATAACTGAATTTTACAACTATCACCTTAAAACAAGAAATGATAAAAATTTACTAGATGATTAAAGAAAAAAAAATTATAACACATGATATGATAATTAATCTCTAATAGAATTTTACCAACTCAAGTTGTAGGAAGAGTTGGTTGTAAATGAGTTATAACTAAAATATTACTTTTAAAAATAATTATGTAACAGAGAAAATAAGATTAATTCTAAATATTATAAAAGGACACATCCAAGGGATTACTATGTTCGCTGTTTCTTCCCAAAAATTTCGCTGTCAAATATGCACTTTTATGTTCTATCTTGTGCCACTATTTACTTTTGATTGTCGAAACTATCGCCAACACTAACAAAATGCACAAAGATTCTTTCAAGCTAGGATCATCGAATTCGAAATGGCTAACATGATTCTTCGAAATTTTTAAATTTGTCATCAATATTTTGTTACTACGAATATGCCAAAATACATTGTTGTCACATTGATTGGTAGTTTACGTGCTCACTATCATGCTCATGTAGTACCTTTGCTTATATATTTTTCTTCTTTTGCTTCTTGATGAAAAATGTATTCTTTCTCTACCTACTTAATTCCATGGTAAGCAATTTCCTGCTATTTATGGTTTCTTTATATGATGGCTTCAAAAATCTAGATTACATGAATTATATTAATTGTACTGAATACGAAATTTTATTGATTTTAAGATTCAAGAAGTTCTTCAGGCTCGTCAGGGTCTACTAATGAAGAGGATTTTGATCCCAAGTCTGATGAGATGAGGTCTCCAAAAATCAATGCCCATAGTATATATAATGAAAGTGGGATAGATGATACAGTAGCTAATCGAGGCAAGAGTTTGGAAACCTATAATGACAAGGATGATCAGAACTTTTTCGATATAAAATCTACAATAAAATGGGTTAAACTCACCATCGTGATGGCATTTACAAGCTTATCTGCACTTCTAAGCATTTCCTATGTCAGAAAGAGATACTTCTCGCTGAATCCTTATTTCCACAGAAATTCTCATTTGTTTTGTTCCTAATGGCTGTCATGATTGCCTTCTTCTCTGCTATAAATGCTGTGATATTTAACTTTCCCATTATGAGGAAGGCTTGTGGTGTTGTAGCTGTAACTAGTTTGATCCTATCGTTCACAACATTGTTATGGTCATTAATGCCCTCATTCAGCTGGTGTCCATAGGTGTTTGTTGTGTTCAGAATTGGGTCATTGGTTTACCGATGTGGTTTCGGAAGACAAAGGGAATAACTAAAAGGTAACAACAGTCACTATTTTCAAGTTATCAATTCACTTCTATTTCTATGTTATGTCCTATTCAATCTGATACATAAATATTATTGTTGATGCATAGATTTTATGGGGCTTGTGTCCCCATGAGGTGTTGTCTGTTTTGGATCGAAGCCCGCACGGCCTTGTCCTGAAAAGGACCCTCGTTGGGGAAGGGGCGTAGCCCCCTCCTCTTATAAACTACAAGCCAATCCAGTACACAAGATATGTGGGACAAAGTTATCACCTCTTATTTAGACCCAGTATCAACAGGGCCCCCAGTGGGTTGGGTTATGGCATGCTGGGACGGGGTGCTGGTATGGATGTTTTCACAGACGACGCCAACTATTGGTGCATGGATTTTACAAGGCTTGCATCCCCAAGACGTATTGTCTGCTTTGGGTTGGAGCCCACACGGCTTTGTCCTAAAAAGGTCCCTCGTTGGGGAAGGGGAGTAGCCCCTCCTCTTATAAGCCACAGACCAATCTAGTACACAAGAGATGTATGACAAAGTCACTACCCCTGATTTGGATCCAGCGTCAATAATTATTGCTAAGGTTTCTATTATGAAGTTTCCAGTTTTTCCTTTTGGTTTTAATAAGTGTGAGGGAAAACCCCTATTTATAATTAGTAAGAACGATAAGATAGTAACAAAATAATATAATTCTTATAGCTAGAATATTAAAATAATAATGGTCAATCAAAATGAACAATAAATAGCATTAATTCATGAATTTAATGTCTCTTTCTGTAATAAAAAAAAATTCAATCAATAATATGATGACAAGGAACATGGAGCGATAACATAGAGGTTAGATTCATAATACTGAGAATAATCCATACAAAATGTTGGTTAATACAAGCAATGGTAACATGCTATGTCATGGAATGTTAAAAAGACAAACGATTATAACATCCAACACTCAGTCTTTAAGTTATAGTATATAATGATTAGGATGAATACACACACACATATTGAATCCAACACATCTCCTATCTCGTGGTAGGGTTAAAAAGAGTCTAACATTTGGACTTAAATATTCTCAAATGAGAGCGTTTCTCGTCTAACAAAATAGATTGTGACACTAAAATACCAAAATCCAATGGATAAGGTGAGTACTACTATAGTGATTAAGCTATATATATATATATATATATATATGCAAATGAAAAGGTTATTTAGTTATATTTATATGTATGAGTTAGAAAGGTATATGTATCAAAAATATAAGAAAAATGCTACATGTTACGTGCAATTGATAAAGGAACGAAGCTAAGGGAGCCAGGATCGAGCACCCAGAACATTAAAGTGAAACAAGGAGAATAGGTGGTTGCAAACGAGAAAAGAGTTTGCTCTGACCTTATTCATAATGTTATTTCTTTAGATGAGATCTAAATAATATTCTTTTTTTTTTTTTTTTGCTATAAAAACGAGTGACAAATGTTGCTTTCACCAATCAAGGTGAACATAGAGTTGCATTGGAAGGAATTACCTATGTTCTGTTGATTGTTTGTATTAGTATTCCAACCGTCCTCCAAGCAAATTTCTATGGTAAACGACACATATAATCATTCAATCTTTAGCATTTCATTGATCATTGTTGACGACATCGAAAGTTTGTCATTGCTCTTGCAGAGAAAAGCAGTCTCTACGAAAAAGTACTTCTTAAATCGAATGTTAATGGTGCATGCTGAAAGAATAAGTTTAATAGAAGTCTGTTTGAGATTTATATTGAATATTATAGATATAACATAGTAAGTTAGCATTTACTATATATTACTACTGTTTAACAAAACTTTTATTTAAATCGCAACTAATGTTGTAAGGTATTGTAGTTGTGGCCATATATATATATATATATATACATATATATATATATATATATAATTATTTATGATGAGATTTGAAGAAAGTGGTGAGTTTGGTGACAAAGGACCTGTTAAATTAAATAGCAAAATGAGTATTTGATATCTGTTAATCAGAAGGTAATATATGTTTGATATAAAATTATAAATTTGTCTTTTAAAGACAACATAATGGATGGAACTGTTTTAATTTTACTCCCACCTTAAAAGCTTATACTAATAATTAAAAGTACTCATTTCAATTTAAAATGCATCAATTTTATTTCTAAAATCCCTGTGTAATAATCTCCTATAAATTTTTCCAAAGGAATTGCAATTCTGTTGTTGCTGGAAAGTAAGGAAATTTTTTTCTTTTTCTTTTTTTTTTTAAATGTTAAAGAAATCTAAAATTGAACTTAAGTCTGAATATATAAATATAAATTATATTTTTTTATTTTATTTAAATCTAAGTTGAAATGTCTTTAACCAATGTTCTAACATTTGCATCTTTATCAATTTTATTTTCATTTATGTTTTTATGTCATATATTAAAAATATTTGTAGACCATTAATTTGATCAAACTTATATTCAATTATATAAATATCAAAAAACTGATAATTCTATCCTAAAATATTAAAATTTATAAAAATTATATTATGAAGTATATTTATTTAAATATACATTATTTTGTGAAATTTATTTTTTATCATAAGATTTAATATAGAAACAAACTAGATAACCAAAAACATGTATTTAAAAAACCAACACACATGAATATGAATTAGGATGCTCTCCTGTCTGAGCTTCACCTTAATTTTTTGTAAATACATGATTGATAATTAATACAAAATATATGAGAGAGGAGAGAGAATGTAATGGATTTCAACAACTTACAATTAATAAAATCTACACGGTACAAGATTTGTAAAAACTAAGGTGAAGCTCAAATCAGGGAAGGGTCCTGGTTCTATAAATATATAAATGAGAGATAGATAATAAATGAATTGTATAACCTATTTGTATATAACATTATAACATTTAATCATGTTATCTAAATTTAGGAAAAAAATAACCATTTAATTCTATTTAAATCTAATACAATTAATTATTGCAAACGTGTGAGATCTGAAAGTATGGTTAGTTATACGTAATATAATAGTAAACTATAATATAAAATGGCACAAGAGAATTTGCGTGGTTCAGTTATAAAAACTTACTTCCACAGACAACTTAGAGTTGTAATTTACTAAGTTCTTATTTGTACAATCTTTAGGTGTGTTTATAGTACTGACTCACTCTCACACATTGACCTAATCTTTGTAAAACAAAATCTCTCTAAGATCTTAAACTCTAATGACACTGCCCACTCTCTGTAGCTGACAACTTAACAACACATTGTTAAGTAAATTGTAACAACGATGTCTGATTTTGAATTATATAAACACTCAACTTGCAAGTTCTCTCAAGTGAATACTAATCAAACAGACATAAACAAAATTCATGCACGATCGTAATCTCTCATACATGAATAACTCACTTACTCATAAAACAAAATCAAAGAAGCATCCCAATTTTGTGTTGAAGCTCTTCACTATTTTTCTTGAAATGTCGTAACATACACTTACATATATGTAAAATAACGTTATATATATAGTGTGTGAAACCCGGTTGCCCTTTCTCACCAATATCCTGTAGAAACTCAATCAAATTCAATTGATAAGAGTAGGATACTAATCAATAATATAAGAAGTATTATAAATAAACTCCTAAGTAAACTAGGACATAAATAAAAGATACTCCTGAGAGAACTAGGATACTAGAATAATATCCTAATCTAGAGAGATATTCAATAAGAATCAAATACTTCCTAAAATAGACTTCTAAAAATAGTAAAATAAGAAATAATATAACACAATGTTTGAATTACAAATTTGTCCAAAATAATCATCTGCATGGCACATGCCAATATGTCACGTTTGACATTGGTAATCTTTCCCTTTTTGGCAACTTGTGATGAAAACATCAAAATGTTTCTGAATAATGATCTGCACATAAAAACAAGTCTAAGGCAACTGAAGACAAACATAACAAATATTACGGAAAGTCTTATACCAATAGGAATAATGACTTATTAGTTATTAAGCACATAACAGAATCAGTCATAACAGAAAGATGACTGAATGCAAATGATCTGAAAGAAAAATAATCAAAGCTAATTTTGACAAACCTATCAAATACCTTACAAGCAAAGTTATATGTATTAACATAATTAGAGCTAAATAAAGTAAATTGCATTGACATAATGCAAATATGCAGATCAAATATACAAAGTAAACAAAGTAATTCCTATAGAGAAACAAGCCAAAGCATAAGTCAAATCAAATATAAAGACTCCCCCTTACTCACTTCCCATGAATTCACGTAAGGATCAGTTCAGAACAAAATAAACACAAACACAAATAAAAATCAGAAGCCACTCTTCTCCCCCTCCGTTTCAGAACAAGTTCCAAAAAATAAACAAATAGAAACAAAAATAAAAATTGAGTGCAAATCAGTGAAGTCTGGCAAATGTGTGGACAGGAGGTGAAGATGGAATTCCAGTCCTTTTCTTGGACCTAACAGCCTTGGTCTTTAACCTTTTGTCTGTGGTGGAGGGAATAGATTACTCAAAAGCTACTGGAGTATCCTGCTAACCTGTTGTATCTGATAAAGAGGCAGTAACTTTTGTCACAATCTTATGGATAGTCTTGTAAAGCTTTTCAACACTAGTTTCAGTATTGTATAACATCTCTATAAGGGATTCAACTACAATAGCTGATGGAATCTCCTCTGTTGGCTGCTCTACTTCAGGAGCTAGGCCATGTGAATGCTCTGCAGTAGGAGGTGCTAACTCTGCTTTCTCTAGTTCTACATGTAAATGTTCATCAAGGCGTGAAACATGAGCTGGCTCTCTTGGAAGTGGTTCATAAGGCTCTGTTTCTAAAGCAGGTTGCTTCTTGGCAGATTTCTTCTTGCCAATTTTCACTTTTTTCTATCTTTGCAGCTCAGTGCCTTTAGATTTCTACTTAGCATCCTTTTTCTTCTTCTTCTTCTTCTTTACTATCTTGTCTGTTCTAACAGTAGTTTGTTCAGCTTGTTCCTCTACTAGCCTAGTCTCCTCTGGATGCTCCTTCATGATTTCATCAGTTTCCCTTGGAAGTTGTTCATCTGCAGTATCTTTGCCTTCAAGTCTCCTTTCCAATGTTGACTACTTTGCTTTGATTTCCTTGATATCCATTATAAAATCAGCTAGAGCAACATTGATTAGAGCAAGTTGTTCTTCCACATTACTCATGGGATTTTTCCTAACTCTTCTTGGTTTTGGCTGAGGTGTAGGCAAATCAGATTTGTCATGCAATCTAGTCAATAAGCCTTTTGTGATCGGCTTTGGTAGAATTTTAGAGGTTTCTCTTGAATCAAACAAGGAAACACAAGCAAATGATAATCGAACTTATATGGTGCAATCTGAATAATTATCCTATATATCCACAAGCCTAAATTAATTGGTCTATTTGTGCCTAAACAGAATAATAATTTTGCTCTATCTTCTCTGACCTGATTTTGATAAGTGGAGCGAAACTAATCAAATTGAGCCATCTTATGCAAAACTCTATATTTCATACTGGGGTATTGTTCGCAACATCCCATATCGCTTGAGAATATGATGTGACATGTGCTTAAATATCTTATAAGCTCCTTAAGTTGTTAGAGGCCTTTTGGGTTGCAAAGCTCGAAAGCAAAACCGTGACGGACTGTGTGTCCAAAATGGATAATATCCCACAGTGGGTCGGGGTATTTGGGCTTTGTGCACGCATAGGGGCCACCTCTAGAAGGCGCGCATGGGGGCCACCGCTTGAGACTGTGTGGAGGCCACCTCTTGAGGGTTTATGGGGACCGCAAAGTGCCACATATAGTACAAAGTGCCACATGCGAGACCATGAAGTGCCACACACAAGTGCAAAGTGCCACATGCGGGCCAGGATGTTACAAATGGTATCAGAGCCAAATGTAACATCTCACATCGCTTGGGAATATGATGTGATATGTGCTTAAATACCTTGTGAGCTCTTTAAGCTGTTGGAGGCCTTTTGGGTTGCAAAGCCTGAAAGCAAAACCGTGACGAACTGTGTGTCCAAAGCGGACAATATCCAACAGTAGGCCAGGGTATTGGGCTTTACGCACACGTGGGAGCCACCTCTTGAGACTTTGTATGGGCCACCTCTTGAAGGCACACATAGGGGCCACCGCTTGAGACTGTATAGGGGCCACCACTTGAGGGTTTATGGGGACCACAAAGTACCATATATAGTGCAAAGTGCCACATGCGAGATCACGAAGTGCCACACAAAAGTGCAGAGTGCCACATGCGGGTTGGAATGTTACAAATGGTATAAGAGCCTAGCCTAACCGGAAGTGTGGGCTGTCACCTTGAGGATATAAGCTCAATCAAGCGAGGACGCTTGATTCCTAAAGGGGGTGAATGTAACATCCCACATCGCTTGGAAATAGGATGTGATTTGTACTTAAATACCTTGTGAGCTCCTTAAGCTGTAGGAGGCCTTTCGGGTTGCAAAGCCCGAAAGTAAAACCGTGACGGACTGTGTGTCCAAAGCAGACAATATCCAATAGTGGACCGTGGTATTGGGCTTTGCGCATGCTTGGGGGCCACCTCTTGAGACTTTGTAGGGACCACCTCTCGAAGGCATGCATGGGGGCCACCGCTTGAGGGTTTATGGGAACCACAAAGTGCCACACATAGTGCAAAGTGCCATATGCGAGACCACGAAGTGCCACACAGAAGTGCAAAGTGCCACACGCGGGCCGGGATGTTACAAATGGTATCAGTAACTAGCCTAACCGGAAGTGTGGGATGTCACCCTGAGGATATAAGCCCAATCAAGCGAGGACGCTTGATTCCTAAGGGGGGGTGAATGTAAAATCCCACATCGCTTGGAAATATGATGTGATATGTGCTTAAATACCTTGTGAGCTCCTTAAGCTGTTAAAGGCCTTTTGGGTTGCAAAACCCGAAAGCAAAACCGTGACGGACTGTGTGTCCAAAACAGATAATATCTAACAGTGGGTCGGGGTATTGGGCTTTGCGCACGCGTGGGAGCCACCTCTTGAGACTTTGTGGGGGCCAGCTCTCGAAGGCGCGCATAGGGGCCACCGCTTGAGACTATATAGGGGCCACCGCTTGAGGGTTTATGGGGACCACAAAGTACCGCACATAGTGCAAAGTGCCACATGCGAGACCACGAAGTGCCACACAGAAGTGCAAAGTGCCACATGCGGGCTGAGACGTTACATTATTGATTTATTCCCTCTTTTAGATCCCAAACCAGATCATTACGACTCGTTAACTCTTTCATAATAGTCTCTATATCAAAACTATCATCAAAAGTATGGAAGCTCCCTATAGGAATATAAAAAAATGTAGTAATGACATTAGGAGAAAATTTCACCAATCGACCTCTACAATATACCTTGTGATAATAAAAGCTTCTTGGATAATCAATAAACTCAGGTATATTAGTATAAAATTCTTGAACGAGTGTCTTAACAGGGGGTAGAAAGTTGTTTACCGTTTTGGTCTAGTAAATGGACTCAACCAACTCACCCAAGCCATATCGGTTGAAATCTAAAACCTTTACTGGCCTTTCAATCTATAATTTTTCTTTTCTTCAACTATGAGAAACTTATTGAACTTAGGCTTAATCTTATCCTTCATTCGCCCAACTGGACCTATTTCATGATCACTCATTGCAAGATCAATTGGGACCTCTACATATTGCTGTTGCTACTGCTGTAACTACGAACTATCATGACTAGTGTGTTCATAATCGTTCGATGAAGATGATCTACTGGTGGATTACTTAGACTCGATTGAAGGTGCCACTGTTGGGGTTTGAGTAGTTCTAAAGCTATGCAAGGGTTCTAGGACAGAGATATACAAGAGAGACAAGGGAGAGAGGCAGAATGCAAAACGATTTGTGATAGAGAACAATATAACCCTAACCGAGTTTCTTATATACTTGGAAAGAAAAATGTCCTATTCCAATTCAATTTCCAAAAACAATTCAAATTTTAATTGTTCTTCCAAAACAAACTCATTAATACAATTAATGAAATAAATTCAAAATTTGAGTTTGATTAAAATAAGGAATTCTATTAGAGAATGGATTCTTGACACTGAAAACTCTCCCCCTCAAATCAATAAAGTTAACATGGCACTTTTGATATATGGACACAAAAGAAAGTCAAATTTCAATTAGGGTCAAATAACATCGCATTATATAAAAAAAATAATAGAAAACAATTACAGTTAACATAACCAGAATATCTGGACATCATATGAATCATTCTAAGGAAGTATATTTACGTATTGTTTATAATCACAATAAGAAAGCTTTGTACCTTTATTTTTCATTCAATTAAAATGTCAAAAATCACACTTTGACATATTAAAAAAATTAATCACATTGGATTATGAAATAAACATAGTAGCTTTCATACAATATAGAGGTAGCCCTTTTCATTTGAGTAAGTGACCTCAACATATTTCTTAGATACCTGAGGTTACTCTCAATGATGGCTTTCACACTTCATATATCGATAGCCCTCTTTGTATTTTTCATTTTTTATCAGTATCTTATTAAAAACACAGCAATGCTTACAGCTCATACATGCTTGATTAGAAGAAAACTTATGATATTACAGATATAATTAATATAATAGAAAGTAATGCTTATTCAGAAAACTGCAAATGCCTAAGGCCTTTCTTTGATTCTCAACTCTAGTTGCATCTAATGCTTTAGTGAACAAGTAAGCCAATTATTTTTTAGTGGAGATGTGTTCAATGTGTATTACCTTTGACTCCATAAGCTCCCTTATAAAATGGTATCTCATGTCAATATGTTTTGTTCTAGAATGCTAAATAGAATTTTTGGAGATATTTATGGCACTAGTATTATCACAAAACATAGTTATAGGATTTTGTTCGATATCATAATCACTTAGCATTTACTTCATCCAAAGTAGTTGTGTACAACAACTCCCTGCTGTAATGTATTCTACTTCTGCAGTGGACAAAGAGATGGAATTTTGCTTTTTACTATGCCAAAAAACCAAATTAGTACCAAGGTAAAAATATCCCCCTGATGTGCTCTTTCTGTCATCTACATTTCCTACCCAATCAGCATCACTAAACCTTGTGAGATAAGCATTTGTTTCTTTAGAAAATCATATCCCATAGTCATAAGTTCTATGAATATACTTGATAATTCTCTTGGCTGCTGCCAAATGAGATTCCTTAGGATTTGTTTGAAATCTTGCACAAAGTCCTACACTAAAAAATAGATCTGGTCTACTTACAGTGAGGTGTAATAAGCTTCCAATGATATTTCTATATATACTTGCATCAATCTCCTTCCTGCATCATCTTTGGAAAGTTTCCAGTTATTACAAATAGGAGTTCTCATAAGCTTTGCCTTTTGAAGTTCAAATTTCTTCACAAGATTCTTAGCATATTTTGATTGAGATATGAATATCCTATCATCCATTGGCTTAACCTACAATCTAAGAAAGAAATTTAATTCTCCTACCATACTCATCTTAAACTCTTCTTGCATCAACTTAACAAACTCATCAATCTTGTTTTTGTTAGTTGAGCCAAACACAATATCATCTATATACACTTGAGCAACAATAAAATAATTAGGTGCATGTTTGATAAACAAAGTGTTATCATTGCTACCCCTAGTATAGCCTCTCTTAATTAGAAAATTTGTCAATCTTTCATATGAAGCTCTAGGGGCTTATTTTCAAAGCTTTATTCAATTTGTACACAAAATCAAGATGTTTAGGATCTTCAAATCCTTTGGGTTGTTCAACAAAAGCCTCTTCATTCAGATAGCTATTCAAGAAGGCTTTCTTAACATCCATTTGATACAATTTAAAGTCAAGCAAGCAAGCAATAGCAAGTAGTAATCTGATAGACTCAAGTTTAGCTACTGATACAAAGTTTTATCAATGTCTATGCCTTCTACTTTTGTGTAACCTTGTGCCAGTAACCTAGCTTTATTTCTAACTACTTGTCCATTCTCATCAATTTTATTCTTAAATATCCACTTTGTTTCAATGAAATTTGCATTTTGTGGCCTAAAAATTAATTCCCAAAGTTCATTTTTTTTTAACTGATTAGGTTCATCTTGCATAACCTAAATCCAAACATCCTGTTTTAAAGCTTCTTTCACATTTTTAGGCTCAATTAATGAAACATAACAAGCAAATCTTACCTGATTTCTTACCTTTCTGCTGGTTTTTGTCATTCCTTCTGGACTTCCAATGATTGAACTGGTTGGATGTCCTTTTGTATCCAGGAAGGTGGATATTTTCATTCATCATTATTTCTGATTAAGTTTTTGTCCAAGTCTGTACCGTTAGATATCGTTGTCATGTCTGCTGTAATGGCCATTGTTTTCTCTTTCATAATAGAATCTTCTATGTTGTAACTACTGTCTGGTGCTGAACTCTTTGCACTATAAGGCTGGTTATCCTTTCTTCATAAGAGTACTTTGTATAATCCTCAAGGTCATCGAACACTACATTTTCAAACTCCATTATCGTCTCAAATCGAAGATTGTAAACTGAAAATGCCTTACTGTTCAATGCATATCCCATAAAGACTCCTTCATCGCTTTTAGGATTGAATTTTTCTAACTGCTCTTTGTTGTTTGAATGTAACACCTGCATAGAAAGACATCAAAATACTTTAAGTTAGGTTTTCTTCCTTTTAAAATATCATAAGGAGTTTGGTCAATGCCAGGTCTTAAAAAAACTCTATTTGAAATATTACAAGTAGTGTTAATTGTTTCAGCCCAAAGCCTTTTTGTCAACTTCTTACTATTAAGCATCACTCTAGCCATCTCTTAAAATGTCTTGTTCTTTCTCTCTACAACACCATTTTGTTAAAGTGTTTTTGGGGGCTGAAAATTCATGTGCAATTCTATGGTATTTATAAAAATCAGCATAGTTGATATTTTCAAACTCCTTACCATAGTCACTCCTTATCCTAACTATCCTGCCAATGTTCTTGTTTTGCTCATTTTCAAGCTTAACACAAAGATTCCTGAAAGCTTCAAAAGTGTCAAATTTTTTCTAATAAAATCACCCAAGTATACCTAAGGAAATCATCAACACAAACAAATACATATCTCTTACTAGAATTGCTTTCAATCTGCATAAAACCCATGAGATCCATGTGAAGTAAATTAAGTATTTTAGATGTGCTAAGATGTGACACAGACTTATGTGCTCCTTTAATTTGTTTTCCCAATTGACATGGTCCACAAATTTCGTTAGTTTTGTCATTAAGTTCAAGAACACCGCTAATAGCACCTAATTTACTCAGTTTAACTAGATCTTTATAGTTTAAATGACCTGACTTTTGATACCACAATTTCAAGTCTGATATCTTAGTATGAAATGCATTTGTTAATAAATAGCAATTATCTGAAGATCTATTTCCTTCTAAGATGCATTTTACTCCATCATCTAAAACCATGCATTTTTTTTAGCAAAGTTAACAACATATCTGTCATCACATATCTGACTAATACTAATCAGATTAGCTTTCAGTCCAACAACAATGAAGACATTTTGAAATTCTAGTAAGCCTTTGACATTTAGAGTTCTCTTACTGATTACCTTGCTCTTTGCGCCAACATTTAGAGTTCTCTTACTGATTACCTTGCTCTTTGCGCCATCACCATATGTGACATTTCCTCCTCTGCATGACTCAAAATTTTTCAAAAGATCCTTATTTCCAGTCATGTGCCTAGAACAACCACTGTCAAAATACTAAAAGTCATTAGAAGAATCATTAAGTGCAGTAAGAGCTACATTATAAGTTATTCTGTCTTTCTTAACCTATTGCCATCGTGTTTTAGGTAACTGCTTGAACTTTTTTTGTCACGCCCTAAAATCTATTATTTAAAGACTTTAAGGGTGATTGATTAAGAAAAATAATAATAAAAGAAAACAAACATCATTAATATCTTCCTCTTTTTTTTTTGAGATCATTTTCTAATTCACACATATATTTATACATATTACATAAATCCATTACAACATTTGGCTATTTGTTCAAAATAAACATTACACACCCTGATGATTAAACTTAGTACATAGGTTCATGAACACATGATAAAATTTCCCATCACAATTTAGGCTAAGTCAAAAATATTTCACAAAACCATCGCATGCATGTAAACGCCCAAACTTCCTAGGAAAGCTCTGGAACACTACTAGTACGAATATCTTTTTGTGTACCTGTGGATGAAGGGAGTGAGCATATAGCCCAATAAGAAAATTCTAACATTGGACTAAATCGCAAGCATTCAAACAGTTAATTATATAATTACACAACCTATTAAAATAAGTCATGCAATCTTTTTAATTCATACATCAAGGTTTCACTTATTCACTTGTCAATTAAAATTTTTCATCTAATGTTTCCCTTAGACCCGTATCTAAATGGCCTCTCCAAGGTCTAACATTTCAAGCTTACATTCGTGTTCCCCTTGGATCCATATCCAAAACGGCCCATCCAAGGTCCAACACTAAGAATTTCATATCCGCATTCTCCTTGGATCCGTATCCAAAAACGGCCCATCCAAGGTCCAATGCATATACTTATAAATCATTTAATATAATTTCTAAGTGCATACAAGGAAAAATATTGATACCAAAGTCCACACTCCAAGAAATTAATTCTAAGCTTCAACCATATTATTCATTCCATGCCACTACACAATTCAACTACGAACCTGTAATTTTGAGAATTTACTACAATTCGCACACTCAACCAATTTAAGTGAGGCCAGTTGGAAATGAAAGATTCAAGTGTCTAGATTCAAAATAAAATGTAATCTATCTAAAATATGTCCCAAGACAATACAATTTTTATGAAAATTCCATACCTGACACTAGGCTAATGAAATTTCCAGAATTCCAAGCTCAAATTAGAAAAATCACCAAAAAGTGTAGAAAAATGATTTTCAGGTGATTCAACTTGGAAATGAAATTTTATGGAGTCTATTATGAGCCAAAAATATAAATATTACAGAATTAACCTATAATAAATACATATTTGTGAAAATATTTAAGCCCCTCAGGTGAACAATGCAATTTCCAGATTTTGACTTTCATATTCAAAAATTCACCAAAATTTCATTTTAAATCCAAATTTAGTGAAACCAGTGCCAAATTAAAGCTTGATATGTCTAATTCTAAAAAAAAAAATTTTATTAGCCAAAACCTGTTTCAAAAGTTACAGAATTGTGAAACATCTCAGGTCTGTCTACTGAACAGTATCATTTCCAGATTTCAACCTCCAATTCAAAAATTCACCAAAATTTCATTTTAAATCCAAATTTAGTGAAACCAGTACTAAATTAAAGCTTGACATGTCTAATTTTCAAAAAAAAAATTGGATTTCTCAAAACTAGTCTCACAAGATACAGATTTGCAAAAATGTTCAAGTCTATCGGATGAACAGTATAATTTCTAGATTTCAACCTCCAATTTCAAAAATTCACCAAAATTTCATTTTAAATCCAAATTTAGTGAAATCAGTGGCTATTTATAGCTTAATATATCTATTTTTTAAAAAAAAAGAGAAATTACATAAATCACATTCCAGAAAAATACAGTAGCTCAAAGAACATAGAATAGTCACATGGATCACAACTTCCATCAAGAACAACATCTCCTTCACAAGTATAAAATTTCACAAGTAAATCATCATCCAAGTAACAAACAATCAATTTAATAATAAATCACATGTAATGCAGCACATATCAATCAAGAACAACAAAAATAAATAATAAAATTTAAGTATAATGTTAGAAAACTCCTACTTGATTTCTAAGCCTATACACCTCTTTGATTTTTCTCTTCTTTTCTTCTCTTTCTCTTCCTTTTTCTTTTTCTTCTTCTTATTCTTCCCTCTCTCTCCCTTCAGCCTATAAGCCTCTCCTCTTCTATAACAAAAATGAAGAAAAATTGTCTATTTGGAACCCTAATGTCTCTTATATATACTAGGCCTTAACCCATGGGCCTAAGTTCACTTATTTTTAATCCAAGCCCATCTAATCCTTACCCAATTCTAACACAAGCCCACAACTATAATCCAACCCAAATCTCATTCATTTAAACATGATTTTATAGCTACTTCATGGCCTAAAACCCATTAAATTCAAGTGAAATTACTCAAATACCCTTAGGCATAGTTTCTAAAATTTGTAATATATATATATATATATATATATATTTGGAACTCTACATTTTTGACCTTTTATATAAAAGGCTTAACAATTTAAAACATCTAGGTCTAATATGTCCTTTGACACTACAACAATAACATGTTGGAACAAATCTTCTACTTTTTTAAGGATTTAATTCAAAAGAACTCAAGGAAGACACAAAAATACCATTACTTTTTAAGCTAGGACTTTACCCTTTTGAGTTAGGTTCAAAAAAGTTACCTGTTGTTGAAGCTCTTACAAACATAGTATTTGATAAAAATGCAATGTTACCTTCTAAATAATCCAAGCCATGTTTGTTGGAATTGTCTCCACCAAGACTCAAAACATGATCAAGTTTTGCACAACCAATTCTGAGTTGATCAACATATTTTTTGCTTTCAACCAGTTCTAGTGTAATTTTCTCAACATGTTCTATTTTATCTTTCAAGGTACAGACTGCAGTTCAGTGATACAGTTTTCAGCAAAAGCTTTCTCATATTTCAGCACTTCATTTTCCTTCTTCAAAGTTCTGATTTCCTCTTTCTGATTCAGCCATTCAGTATAAAGTGCATTGCAGGTTTCTTGCAACTCCTCATAATATTTAGGATCATTTTCTACATCTGAATGCTCATCATCAGTCCTGCTGTAGTTGTCGGTTATGTTAGACATAATAGATTTCCCTTTATCAGCTGCGGATGTTGTGAATGCAACAAAATTACTTGTGCTTTCTTGGTCATCTAAATCAGTCTCTGAATCATCACTCCATGTGGCTAACATTCCTTTATTCTTCTTCTTTTTAAAATTAGCACATTCAGATTGAATATGCCCATAATCAAAGCACTCATAGCATTGTATCTGCCCTTTCCTATCAGGTTGTTTCGGACTCTTTCTGTCATTTTCCTTGCTGAATTTTCTGAATTTTTCATCACTTAAGCTTGACATCTTTCCTGGATTCTTTTTCCTAAAATTCTTTTTCATGAACTTGACATAATTCTTTGTTGGAAAAGTAATTTGTTTTGAATCAGTTTCATCAAATTCATTATTACTTTCATCATCAGATCTTTCAATCTTAACATTAAATGTAATGCCTTTACCTTTTTGCTTCCTAATGTTATGATTAATCTCAAAATTTTGAAGAATGCTAGCAAGTTCATCAACCCTCATCTTATCAGGTTATTTAACTTTTTCAATGGTAGAGATTTTTTGTTTAAATTTATTAGGTACAGACCTAATGATTTTACTAAAAATTTAGCATCTAAAAAGGTTCTACCAAGAATATATGCAGAATTTGTAATGTAACACAACTTTGAATAAAAATCAGATATTGACTCATTCTCATGCATCACTAGATTCTCAAATTGTGAATTCAATCTCATCAATTTAGATCTTTTAACTGAAGTAATACCTTCATATTTTACCTCAATAATGTCCCATGCTTCTTTACCCACTATGCATCTCAAAATCTGTCCAAAGTTGTTAAGATCAACAGCTACAAAAATCGCATTGAGTGCCTTTGAATTCCAAATGGAACACTTATATTCATCATCAGTCCAATCCTCCTCAGTTTTAAGTTCTGAAACTCTGAATGCATTCACTTGTGTCAGTGGTGTCCAACCTTTTAGAACACTATTCCATGCTCTATTATTAAGAGATTTGATATACATCATCATTCTTACTTTCCAATATGAATAATTACCATCATCAAGAATAGGTGGTTGTGATTCGGATCCTCCATTTCATATAAACTCCATGCCTTCAAATCAACATTATCTTTCTTCACTTGTATGGTAGTGAACCTGCTCTGATACCAATTATGGGATTTGAAAGTACGATTAGTTATAAGTAATATAACAGTAAACTATAATAGAAAATGGCACAGGAGGATTTACGTGGTTTATTTTAACACTAAACTATTCCATGCTCTATCATCAAAAGATTTAATATACACCATCATTCTTACTTTCCAATATGAATAATTACTATCATCAAAAATAGGCGGTTGTGATCTGGATCCTTCATTTCATAGAAACTCCATGCCTTCAAATCAACATGATCTTTCTTCACTTGTATGTTAGTGAACCTGCTCTGATACCAATTGTGAGATCTGAAAATATGGTTAGTTATACGTAATATAACAGTAAACTATGATATAAAATGGCACATAAGGATTTACATGGTTCATTTTATAAAAACCTGCATCCACAGACAGCTTAGAGTTACAATTCACTAAGTTCTTTTTTGTACAATCTTTAGATGCATTTATAATGCTAACTCAACTCAATGGCCTAATATTTGTAAAACAAAATTACTCCAAGATCTTAAACTCTAGTGACACTACCCACTCTCTGTAGCTGACAACTTAACAACACATAATTAAGTAAACTATAACAACGATGTCAGACACTGAATTACATAAACACCGAACTCACAAGTTCTCTTGAGTGAATACTAACTCAAACAGATATAAAAAAAATTCATGCACAATTACAACCTCTCATACATAAATAAATCATTCACTCATAAAACAAAATCAAAGAAGCATTCCAATTTTGCGTTGAAGCTCTCCTCTATATTGCCAAGTTATGTAAAATAACGTTATATATATAGTGTGAAACCCGATTGCCCTTTCTCACCAATATCTTGTAAAATCTCAATCAAACTCAATTGGTGAGACTAGGATAATAATTAATAATATAGGAAGTGTTGTAAATAAACTCCTAAATAAACTAGGACATAAATAAAAGATACTCCTAAGAAAACTAGGATACTAGAATAATATCCTAATCTAGAGAGAAATTCAGTAAGAATCAAATATTCTAAAATAGACTTCTAGAAACAGTAAAATAAGAAATAATATAACATAGTGTTTGAATTACAACTTTGTCCAAAATAATCATGTGCATGACAAATGCTAATGTGTCATGTTTGACACTAACGAAAAGAGAAGATATTTAAAGAAAAAATTTGACTTGGTATTTAAGTAAAACTTAAAATTTTAGTGTAGGAAGTGGTATTTAAATATGAATTAAAAATAAAGCAATGCTACTCTTACAAACTTTCTGTACAAACTTATTTATATAAATTGATATTGCATCACTCATTTATTCATATGTCATCATTCTTTTTTACATGAATTAATTTTGTATATCCCTACTCAAATTGTCTTATTGCACATCCATTTGTATCCAAAATTTGTATATGAAATTTGTAAGATTAGTATCCATCATAAAAATAATATTGGTTTGTCCTAGACTTGTTAGATAGCATCGAAGGAATATAGCCATATGCCGCATTATTAAACATTTCTCAAAGTTCAAATGAATAAATTATGCCTAAGAATCCAATTGTAGCAACCAAAACTCCTCTATCAAAATGGCAATAAAGTCTACGCATGCTTCATGACAAAAATCCCGTCAAAATCTACAGTGGTAGAGTCGTCCATGCTTTCTTCATTGACAACAAAGAGGTAAATCAATTAAAGAATTAGATGCATTTGGCTTCTGATTCTAGGAATATTATTTTATATTTCTCCGGAGTCATGTTGTTACTGTCATTAACATAGCCATTTATGAGCTTAAACGACTGTATTTGAACTTTCTAATTAATCACTTGTTCCTTTATGTATTTTGATCCATAATGAAGCACTTGGATGCCTTCGATACATATATTGAAGATTAAGAGAGACAAAATGGATATTTCAGAAGATATTCAAGTCTTCATAAAATCTTATTGCAAATGCTCCGCCCTTCAGTGGCTCGGTAAATACCATTGGACACCAATGATGATTGATGAACAACTAAAGTATTGAATCTGAATAATATTATTAGTGACACAAAGATGTCTTTTAAATTAAAATAATGTTTTATATGATTTAATTCATATCACACAAATGATTTGACAACACAATAGTAATCTATCTAGATTCATAAATAATCATACTGACGGATCCAAAATTTCATCTTAGAGGAGGCACCTTTAATTGTTAGGTCCACGTGAGCTTATGAACATAAGACCAATGTGATGTTGGTATCTTATGAAATTTGAGTCCTAATTGAATCACCAAAATAATCCTAAGGCAATTAGATTTCCTATTTATTATGTTACCCAAAACTCATCTATCCATGTTAGATAGTTCTAATCAAATTAGGATAACATCTTTTGAGTCTTATTTCACTTGGAATCAGTTTCAGATATATCCTAATTTACTTTAGACAAGTAGGAAATAGTCTTTCATGTTTAGGAGAATTGTTTTCACTGCATTATTCTTGTTTTCTCCTAACTAATATTCTTTCCAAAATAGAATCCTTATTTTGTAGGAAAGAGAATATGAACAATAACTATATATAGTTGCTAGAATGTAATGCTAGATACACTGCTTCTGCTGATTGCTTCATTGAAAAGAGAGTACATTTGTGTGTTTTAGCAGCTATTTAAGTTTAAGTTCTAGTTTCATGTATTAGATCGTGCTATGCTTAAGCTATTTAGGTGATCATATAAGTCTTTACAGAGAGTTCAGTCAAGTGTTATTCAACAGAGAGTGTTGAGTTGTTAAATGCAATGTCTATGAGAGAGTTAAATCACTAGTGTTGTATTCTCATGTGAAAGAACATGTTTTACATAGACTAGGCCTCAAGATTAGTGATGTCTACTAAGGAAGAAGTCCAAAGTCTTGTAACAAGCCAATCAATATAGTGGATTATAGCTCTTGCTGCCCGTGAATATAGGCTTTTTTTATAACCAAACCACGTAAAATTATTGTGCACTCTGATTTTATTGTTTTCAATATTATATATTGCGTAACAACCCATACAACTTCAAATCGTATAATTTATATCGGAGTTGGTTTTACTAACATACAAGTTAAGATAGATCTTTCATTAATCTGAAGTCATGGATATTCATAGAAATAGAGCCTCAGTTGATCACCCACAACCACCACCACCACACCCCCCCAACCCCCAATACTTGAAGAAGCAATTATGCATATTGGAAAGTTTGTATGAGAGCCTTTATCAAATCAATCGATAAAAGAATCTAAACTAGCATTGTGAATGGCTGGACACCCCCAACAAGACTAAATGCATTTGGAGTGATGGAAGAAAAACGACAAGCTAAATGGACCGATGTAGAACATAATGTAGGCAGCTCAAATTCAAAGGGTATAAATGCTACTTTTAATGTTGTTGTTGCTAATCAATTTGGTTTAATGTCAATGTGTGCAACTATAATGGAAGCTTAAGACATTCATGAGGTAAGGAATAAAGGTACAATAACTATCAAGAGATCTAAATTGCATTAACTCTCTATTTGAAATTTTAACAATGCATGAGGATGAATCTATTGTTGAATTTTATGACAAACTTTGTCAAATAACCAATTCATCTCTTATGCTTTGTTGAGAGATTTTGAAAAGCTAAAATTGTTGGAAGATCCTTAGAGCTTTGCCAGATAAATTTTAGGTGAAAGTTAAAGCCATTGAAGTAAGAAGGGATTTGGATGAAATTGAAAGATGATAAATGATTGGATCTCTTCAAACCTTCGAGATGCATTTGAAGTCCAGGAAGAAAAGAAAGAGCATAGCATTTGCTTTCAAGTTTGCTAACATAGATGATGAAGATGATGAGTATGATAACTCATATATGAAGCAAATAGCATTCTTAACTAGAAATTTTGTCAAGCAACTGAGGAAAAGTTTCAAAAAAAAATCCAGGAAAGTCCCATGACTCTGGTGATTCATCAAACAACTTCAGGAAATTCTCTAAGGAATCTCACAAGAAAAATCAAAAAGATCATGATAGAAAGAGTAAGAAGGATCATGACAGAAAGAATCAGGACTAATTTTATGAATGCTCAGGATATGGTCATATTCAATCTGAATGTGTATATCTCAAAAAGAATAAGGATAAGGGTTTAAGTGCTACACGGAGTGAAGTTGATTCTAAAACAAATTTTGATGATTCTAAGTATATAAGCAACTTTGTTGCATTCACTAGAACTATATCAAATAGAGAGAAAGTTGTCATGTCCAATGAAATAAAAACTAGATATAAATCTTATGGAGAAAGAGATGCAGCTTACTATGAAAAACTACATGACACTTACAATAAGCTTTATTATGAATGGCAAAAAGGATAAAGAAGTTTAAGACTCTTTAAAAGAAATTTGAAACTCTCGAAAGTGAAAAAGTTTTTACTGATGAAGGAATCAGAAAATTAGAAGCAGTTATGGCTAATAAGATAGAATATATTCACAAACTTACTGCAGAATTTGATAAGGCAAATTAACCAACTCAAGATAGGTTCAGAAAAGCTTGATTAGGTTTTGAATTTAGGTCATGACAACTCCATAAAATATGGCCTAGGATATGAAGAAAATAATGGTGCTTTAACTTGGAAAATTGTGTTTGTCAAAGCATCAAAACCAGGTAACACTTCTAACTCGAATTCCAAAGGTATGACTGACATTTTTCCTCATTTGAGTTCTTTTAGGTCAAATCCAGATAAGTTAAGAAAATTTTTTCCTCTAGAAAAGTTAAGCAAATTTGTTCCAACTGGTGATTTTTGTGTTGTTAAAGGTCACAAAAGACCAAGATGTTTTAAACTTTTGAATTTGTTCAAAAACAAATTAAAACAAATCAAACAATCATATAAAACACAACAAGTTTGGGTTAAGAAATAAGTAACAACCTGGAATGCTGCTCTAACTGCATTTAATAGTTTTGCTAATAGTGTTTGGTATTTTGTGCTTGTTCTAGGCATATTATAGGAAACAAAGATTTTTTGAAAAATATTGAGTCATGTAAAGAAGGAACAATCACGTTTGCTAATGGTGCAAAGAGCAAAGTCATTAGTAAGGTTACTTTATGTGTTAATGACTTAGCTAAACTTAACAATATTTTATATGTTGAAGGTCTCAAAGTTAACTACATTGGTATCAGTTAGATTTGTGATGACAGTTATATTGTTAAATTAATAGAAAACAAGTTCATGATCTTAAATTTACATGGAAATTACATGCTAGAAGGAAATGGATCCTCAAATAATTGTTATTTGTTAACAAATTTGAATGTAATGAATAATAGGATAATTGATATTAAACTATGGCATCAAAAGTTAAGTCACCTAAACTATGAGAATTTAGTTAGTTAACTAGAACAAGAGCTGTTAAAGGTATTCCTAAATTTGACTAAAAAAAAAACTCGATGGGATTTGTGCTTGTTGTCAAAAGGGAACACACACAAATCACAAGTTCATATAGTTTTAAGACACGTCGCAAATCTAAAATTCTAGAATTGCTCTACATGGATCTTATGGGTCCTATGCAAATTGAAAGCATTGTCGGAAAGAGGTATGTGTCTTTGCGTGTTGATGACTACTCTAGATTCACTTTGGTTGATTCTATTTGAAAAACAAACAGATGCTTTTGATGTTTTCAAGAATCTTTGTGTTAGATTTGAGACTAAACAAAATAAAAACATTGGCAGGAATGTTAGAATCCGAAGTGATCATCACAAGGAGTTTAAAATGGTAGTTATACATATTTTTGCAAATATCATGGCATAGCTCATGAGTTTTCTGCACCTACGACACCTAAATAGAATGGTTTTGTGGAAAGGAAGAATAGAACTACACAAGAAATGGCAAAAGTGATGTTGACAAGCAAGAAACTCACTAAAAGATTCTGGGCTAAAGATATAAACACGGTTTTTATATTTCCAATAGAGTTTTTCGTAAACCTGGAACTCATCAAACACCCTATGAACTATTAAAAGGAAGAAAACTAAATCTAAAATACTTCATTTTTTTGGTAGCAAGTGTTATATCCTTAATGATAGAGATCAGTTAGGAAAATCTGCAAATGTTGTTTTTGATGCATTTGATGATTATTCTCAGTTTACGTAAGAAGGACTTATAATCAAATTCTCAAAGAATGCAAACAACACAATTTCAGACAAAATTGACAGTAAAGAAGAACCTATTACAAAGGACAATATAATTGCTGGTAACTCAGACAGAATAAACCTAGACAAACATACAATTGGGGGATGAATCTACTCGAAAGGATCCACCATCTTGGATTCAGACAGCACATCTAATTTCATCTGTCATTAGAAGTCCAAATGGCACAATGAAGACCAGAAGCAAGAATGACTTCAAGATGAGTATGGTGGGAAAAGACATTAATCTAAGTCTTTATAGAAGCATGATTAGAAGCTTACCCTACTTGACAGCTAGTAGACCCGATATTAGTTTCTATACTAGTTTATGTGCTAGGTTTTATTCAAGTCCAAAGGAATCACACCTGTTAATAGTAAAAAGAATTATGTGGTATGTACATAGGACAACTAACTTTGGGATATGGTATTCTAAGGACACGAATGTATATATTATAGGGTATAGTGATGCTGATTAGGCAGGAAATGTAGGTGATAGAAATAGTAAAACATATGGTTGTTTTACCTTGGTAACAACCTAGTTTCATGGCATATTAAGAAACAAAACTCTATCTCATTATCCCTTGTAGAAGCTGAATACATGGCTACTAGAAGTTATTCTACCCAACTTTTATGGATAAAACAGATGTTAAATGATTATGATATTGATAAAAGCTTAATAACAGTTTTTAATGATAATACTAGTGCAGTAAACATCTCTAAGAATTTGATTCAACACTCAAGAACGAAACATATAGACTTATGATAGCATATAGCATTTCATAAGAGAGCTTGTTGAATCAAAGGTAATCCACATTGAGCATGTTTTATCTTAAAATCAATTAACTAACCTTTTCACAAAGGCATTTGACACAACTAAGTTTGAAAATCTAAGAAAGGTCATCGGCTTTTGTTAGTTTTCAAAATAAAAATGGATTTTGTTTTGTTTGTCATAATTGAAGCATCATAAGGTAACATCTAACTATGTATGTTTGAGCTAATTTTATTTCAAAATTTATGTTATATTACTAGTAATTTCAAAGAACAATAATGCAAAATACAAAGAGGGCTACTAGTATATGAGTGTGAAAGCTGTATGTTGAGAGTAGCCCCTATGTATCTAAGAAATATGTTTAGGTCACCCACTTAAATTGAAAAAAGATACCTCTATACATATGTGAGAGTTAATGTATTTGAGGCAAAAATCTGTTAAGATTAATTTTTGTGAATCTAGGAAATATGCTAACGTAGACCACTCAAAATTGGATGAAAAGCTATAATCTTGGAAAAGGAAAAAATTAATGTCTATTTTCTAAAAAAGAATAATGTCTTGTAATAAAGACCATGTGATGTCAAGATATGTTGTTATCTTACTAATATCTATTTTCTAACAAAGAATAATTTCTTGTAGTTATCTGACTTTGCTTAATAATTGAAATTGTTGTCTTATGTGTCATATTGTGCGCCACATCAGTGAACTTGGTTTGAGGATGAATTTGCAAAGTTGCGGGAATATTTTATTTCAACTTTAATTAATTTTTTTATTTAAATTCGAATTTTGGTTAACTATTGGCCTTATTGTTTCTAGAAATACGATCTCATTAAAATCCTACTGGGAGAAGGATTGTTGCCAGGTTTTATCTCCTCATTGTCTTAGGAATTTGGTCATATTATATTTGCACTCTATTTCTCGTTTTATTTCTTTACATTCACAACAACAATCAAACCCTAGCCTCCCCAAAAAATGAATCAACCATTAATGGCTACCCCTTTTGTATCACAATCTCAGTCAAATCAATCATCATAATGCCAATCACAAGAATCAACACAAAGTCTATCAAGTCAAAGACGACATGACCTAGCACAAAGTAACAGTAGTACATTTCCTCTGGCAAACTTGCAGCAAGGTCATGCTCCAAAACCCTATAGTGAGAAGTTCTTCACTGAAGATTCTCATATAATCTTCAATGACTACACATCTTAAAGAAAATTGATGTTGGAAAGACAAGTAAATGTTGCTAATTTTGTCGTATGTTGATTGATCTCTTGGACTCCTGTTCTTGGTATAAAATGGTACAAAATTTTCAACTCCTTGTTAAATTTGTTATTCATGAATTCTTTGCTAATATTAGGAAGGAAATCAATGATCCCACAAACCCTAGCTATCACCAAATCTATTGTAGCAGTTTTACCATCAAAGTTTCTCCTAATGTGATAAATGATTCCTTAAAGATTCTTGGGGAAGTTAAACATTTCATGAATACCCTATTTAACATGTCCAATGTTGCCAAGGAAATGACTGGTAGAACTATCAAATGGCATTAGAATGTTTATCAATCATTTTTCAGAACCAAATACAAAGTGCTATATCCGATAATCTAATTGGTTCCTCACTACTCATCAATCAACTATTGGGATACATAAAATACATTTTCTACATTGTTTGGATCCTGGAAAATCTATCAACTTTGGGTAATAGATTTATGAATTGTTACTGATGTTTCCAACTTTCAATCAAATTACCATTATTTGCCATTTCCGTGTTTGATTTTTTTTGTTATTATTGAAAAATGGTGCGAAGTTGTTCCCTCAGAGGCCACGAAGCCTGTTAAGCCTATGATCACTAAGGGCTTTATGAAAAGAAAGATTACCAACTAAGGGGGAGCAATTACCAGTTGTAAGCCAGCAAAAAAGAGAAGGCCATCAATTTTAGATCATGTTGATTGTACAATGTACGATTTTTCTAGTTACTTACACATGTAATAAAGATATCACAAGGACAACTGGTTGTACAATGTCATGGAGAAAGCATTTCCTCAATACTTTTCTATCAATAATGCTAGACTTAGAACATTCATACAACATAAGCTCTACAACATGATGTGGCAGCTTAAGTGGCACAATCCTATTGAGATGTAACTTCCCTCATCCATTTTTTATTTTTTCCTCCCCTAGTGAATTTTCGTCATATAGACTATCAAGTCATGTTGAAGAATTTAGGTTGTATGAATATTATAAGTCTAACATTACTCCTTTCGTATAGCTACTAGTCTATCCACATCTCTTGTTAATGCTATTGCAACTGTTACTACTAGTGTTACTATCAATGTAGCCATTGCTATTGTTTCAAGTGAGCCAACTGGTGAGACAAAGAAAGGCAAAGCTAGTACTGTCACATCCAGTTAAGATAATGATCACAACAATAGCTTCAACACACCAAATACACTTGTGCCACCTCTACAAGCTATCTTTATTCCATTCGTTCTATCCTTCTCTAATAAGCATTTTGTTGTTGGTTCAAAGAAAAAGGCCCAGGCATTTACCACCAGAAGATCTGTTAGGCTTAATTAATTTGTGGTTTTATGTGTTAATCTTATTTGCTCTACTATTTTTCTGTTTTTTAATTTTTTGTTACACCATTATTTTTATTATTTTTGCTACTCTGGCACTTTTTGAAAAGAATAATGGGAGAGCTTATATGTTCTCTATTTCCTAATTTGTTTGTTTCGTATTGTTTTGGATATTTTTTTGTTTGTAGGGCATTTTATTTTAAGGCATATGTAAGTCATATTTTGGTTTGTTATTCTGTTGAAAGATCTGTTATATCTTTCTTAATAAATGGGTGATGACTTGCCACATATAGCTCTGATGATTTTTTTTACTGATTTACTACTTTGGTTCTTTTTGTTTTAATGAGCACAAGTTACATAGGGTTTATCTCAGCTCTAATAATTAGGAATCTCTGATCAAAATTTGTCTAGTTTCATTATTTTGTACGTGGATGTTTCATTCATTCTGATAATGGTTGTTACATTGTTCTTAACTTTGTATTCACATATTGATTTGCTCTTATGGTTAACAATGAAACAAAGAAAGACAGTGTTTTCCTCACAAGATGCCAAAAGGAGACACATAACCAATGTGATGTTGGCATCTTATGGGATTTGAGTCATAATTAAATCACCAAAGTAATCCTAATGCAATTAGATTTCCTATTTACTATGTTGCCTAAAGCACAACTATCCATGTTAGGTTTTGTCAAATTAGATCAACATTGTTTGAGTTCTATTTCACTTGGAATTAGTTTAGTACATATCATAATTTAATTTAGACAACTAGGAAATAGGCTTTCACATTCAGGAGCATTGTTTTAACTGCCTTATTCTTGTTTTCTCCTAACTAATATTCTTTCCCAAATAGAATCTTTATTTCGCAAGGAAAGAGAAAGTGAACAACAATTATACATAGCTACTTAGAAGGCAATGTTGGATGCGCTGCTTGTGTTGATTGCTTTATTAAAGAGAGAGTGTGTTTGTGTGTTTTAGTAGCCTTTTAGGTTTAAGCTTCACGCTTGTTTCATGTATTAGATCATGCGATGCTTAAGCTATTTTGGTGATCACATGAGTCTTTACTAAAAGTTTAATTAAGTGTTTTTCTACAAAGAGTGTTGAGTCGTTAAGTGCAATGTATATGAGAGAGTTGAATCATTAGTGTTGTATTCTCGTGTTAAAGAACAAGTTTCACATAGACTAGGCCCAAAAGTAGTGGTGTCTACTAAGGAAAAAGTTATGAGTCTTGTAATAAACTAATCAACATAGCGGATTGCAACTCTTGCTGCTTGTGGATGTAGGTTGTTCATAACCAAACCATATAAAATTTTTGTGCATTCTTATTTTACTGTTTATGTTATATTTTGCATAACAGTCCATACAACTTCAGATTCTACATTAATATTTTAAAATTAACCTTTTTTTGAAAAATAAAAAACTCAATAACGCATAAGAAATTATTTTATATATATACAGAAATATAGATAAATAGATAGGAGAAACATAATGAATCCTATCTTTCAAAATTAAATAACCTAATCCAATAAATCAAGGTATAAAATACTAATAATTAATAATTTATTCTATAAACATATATTAATTATTGTCATTGACAAGTATTTATATTTAAAAATATTGCATAATTACCTCATTGTCATGTATAAAAAATATTTTTATTTATAATCATATATTAGAATTATAATCCAAAATTCGAGTTCTATGTTCGAAATTTGCAAACGAACCTTTTACATTAATTTCAAGATAACTTCGTATTGAATTGTTAGTATTTTTCTTAAACATAATGATGTCATCTTAAAAATAAACTTTCTTTGAAAGTATATCTCTATATTTTTCTAGAAGAAATTATTATTTTAAAATAACCATTACATTTTATCCAAAAAGGATATAAATATAATAAGAAGACTCAAATGTAATTTTTTATAAGTTTACTAATTTTTACTCTAATTGATACATATAAATCATAAAGAGAAAGATATAATTCAAATATGATATATAATATAGTTATAAAAATATAAGTTTCATAGATTACTAATTTTAAACGAAAGAGAGAGAGAAAGAGAGAGAGAGAGAGAGAGAGTGTGTGTGTGTGTGTGTGTGTGTGTGTGAGAGAGAGAGAGAGAGAGAGAGAGCGAGGCTTTCATCCCGTTGGAGCAATTGCAATCACAACACTGTGTCAAAGCCTTTTTTCAAGACTTAAGAAAACACAAAATAACCATGGAGGCTAGCTTGGAGATGTGATCATGGAGTCGCCATCCAATTTTCTATTAGGAAAATGGATGATGATAATCTGATCCCTTATTTCAAGACCTAAACTACCCTCATCTCCTCAAAGATGAGTTCGGGAAGTTAAGTACGAGCCTTCGGACCACCCGAATGTAAATTCGACCTCTACTAGGGTATATCA
Source organism: Boswellia sacra (assembly GCA_013180625.2). NCBI lineage: Eukaryota > Viridiplantae > Streptophyta > Magnoliopsida > Sapindales > Burseraceae > Boswellia > Boswellia sacra. The sequence continues at coordinate 180,111 of SNVD02003987.1, forward strand.
AATTAGAATGGCTTAGGTTGTAATTTTAGTCCACTTAAGTTGATTAGTTTTAAGCACATATTGTACAATTTTATCTTTTTAACCATGTGAGGTGATTTCGGTCTAAAACAGTTATAATCATACAAAAAAAAAGAGGGAGGAGAATGGATTACCATTCCTTATCAAACATGGGAGAAGGGGTGAGGATTACAACAATTTCTTATAATAAAGTACATTAAATAAAATTGCATTAAAAATAAACAACAGTACCCAGTAAGCATTAATAATTATGAACAAAATAATGATGAATTATAAGATAAAGACAGTAAAATAAAGCACTCATCATGCATTAATCAAGCCATTAAAGGCATACAATAGGCAAAATATGCAATTAAGAAGCATTAAACAAATAAATAAAAGCATGCAAAGCAATAACTATAAAGGCAATCAAAACGTGCAGCATAATAACTAATCATAAAATAAACACACAAATAATCAAAGTGGAATTTAATTAAGCAGTGAATCCCCCATCACCAATACGAGTCCATTCATTACTCTTTTAAATCTCGTAAATCACACAAATAAATAATTATTAAAGAAGAAGATGTAAAATAAATAGTGATCCCTTCATCACCAAATATGAGTCCACCATTATCCATTCTTTAACTTCATACATAAGAAAATAAAGAGAAAAGGGGAAGGGGGGAAGAAGATACCAATTATCATATCAATAAACATGCATTTTTTCATATAAACAAGGCAAAGAAAAAAATAAATTAAACACACAATAGAAAATAAAAAAAAAAGAATCCTTATTCTATGAATAAGACTCATTTAATATTGACTTATTTTTTAAGTGATATTTTATGAGTCAAGCCTTAAAAAGAGATTATCACCTATTTCTTAAGTGAAATAATCTTTTAGACTCTCATATTCAAGAAGAGAATAAAAGAGAAAAAGGAAACCAACATGCATACAAGTAAAATCAGCAAGTAAATAGATTAAAAATGGAATGAATATAAATGCACAAAATAAAAGGAGAAACATGCATAAACACACAAGAACATAGATTATCCTTTGGAAACTACCATGAAACAAGACTTAAATAAGTTTTTAACAATGAGGATCATGGTTTCAATCAAATCCAAGAAAGGGATAAAAAAAAAGAATAAAAGAAGAAATACAATACATTTTCTACAAATATGACTCATGAAACATTCACTTATTTCTTAGGTGATATCTCTCTTATATCAAGTATTGAAAAAGATAATCAATTATTTTTTAAATGATATCATTTTCTTAGACCTTCATATGGAAAATAAAAAGAAGAAAATAAGAAGAAGATGATGAAGAATACATAAAATAAAGGACATAATATAAATAAACACGTATGAAAGTAAACAAACAAATAACAATTAAGAAACGTGGTTATCCTTTAAGGGTTCCCACTAGATGGCCTTAGGAAGTCCATGAAGTGTGGGGATTCCATCCCTTATCAAGACCAAAATAAAGAAGGAAAGAAAAGGTAGAAAGGATGCATAAAGATAAGAGCATAAAAGTAAAGGCATAAACAAAAAAGCAAATAAAGAACACAAAATAAATGCATGAATAAAAGGTGCATAAAATAAAGCATGCATAATTAAAGAACAACAATATAATAAATAACATAAAATAAAAGGGTTTCTCATTTGAGTGATCGCCACTATGCCCTAAGAGCACTCTATCTTGAAGGTCATCCCACTCATCAAAACCATAAAAATAGAGGAGAGGAGTAGAGAATTGCCCTCAGGCCATACCTTATTCAAGGCTTTAAGCAATAGATATGCACGAACTTCAAGAAACTCTAATTCTATAGAAAAAGAGATATCTGAAAAGTAATTTTTTTGATAAAAATCGTGTGTCATGAAAAATGAGCCAAAGCAAAGCTTAAATAGTTGAAAATTCATGCAAAAATGGAAGAAAAATTAATTTTGGAAGTTTTAATAGGAAAACCACTAGTCGGCTACGAAGGACCACCGATCGACTATGGAGGACCATCAGTTGGCTATGGAGGACCATCGACCACTTGTTGATGCAAAACTAGTGTAGTCCCACATCGAGTCACCTATGTTTGATCAAACTTTTTGTACACAAATCTAATTTTCAAACCGTAAATTTTTCTAGAAACTAGACTTCCATATCATTGCAACGATATATGACTCATTGATAGATTCATTGTGGATTAGTACATTAATTATGAGAATTTGGCCTTCCATTCATGCCTTCTAGCCCCAAGTCAGTCGCACTAAAATAACTTCTTGTGGACACCTCGAATTCATGAACCGTAAAATTGTCTAGAAACTAGATTCCTAGAGCTTTCCAATAGTATATGACACATCATTTGTTTAGTTGTATATTAGTACAGTTAACTTCAGGAAGTTGGCTATCAATTTTCTAGGTTTTTGGCTCTTTGATTTTTTCACACTCCTTTTTTTTCACTTTAGGTTCGTTGGGACACTTATCTTGCTTAGCCATTGGAATAAGAGACTTTTTCAAAATTTTGGATAAGGCCCGCCCCCTGGTTCCCTTCTTAGATTCGTCGTCTATAGATGATCAACATAATAATAATAATAATAATAATAATAATAATAATAATAATAATAATAATAATAATATCCTTAAAGGAAAATTTTCATTCATGACCTTAGGGTATGGCCTAAATACAATTTTGACTACCACCTTTCGGGAATAAGAGGAAATGACCCTGCTATTAAATTATTTCTATTAACTTTGATAACTGAAGGGTTAAAAGGTTTAGTCCCAATATATAAAATCATCCAATAAATCTTATTTTAATTTAAGGAATTTGAATATATCCGAATTAAAAATTTCACATTAACACTCCAAATTACAAATCTCGCATAAACATCCTAGCCATAATACCTAATAACCCCACCCACTGCAGAACCACCTTTACCTACCATCACCCATCGCAAAGCTACTGTGTTGTAGACCCACCCACGCTCCAAACCGCACCCATCATAGATCCTCTACAAACCTCTATCATAAACAAACACCACAATCCACCATTGCAATACGTGATTAAATGTAAGCATTATTTTTCCCATTTTCTTCTTTCCTGAACCTCCAGCAAAAACACACACCACAATCTGTCAACAACTTCCTCAAAATCCATATAAATCACTACTGTGAATTGAGCCCATTAATCTTAATGGCAACTAAACCTATCAATTTGAATATATTTTACACATTTTCAAAAATCCATTTCTCAATTCAGACATTTTCTTTCAAAATCCACTCAATCTCCTCAATATTATTTGCTGAAGCGATAACCAAACCCTATAAAATCCTCCATAACCATATTTGTTCAAGCCAAAAAAGAAATGAATAATAGAGCCAACAAAAAGCAAAAACCTAATTAATAATAAAAACTTAAAATACTTCAACAAACTCAATACTTGAAAATGAAGTCAATAAAGATTCAGAATTTTTGAAACCACTACCATCGCACAATTGATCTTCCTACAACCACCCAACCCATTGCACAAACTAATCTTCCCACAACCATCTCATCTCATAATCTGCGGAGCATAATCATCCTCTCCCAAATTACCTTTGTCATGAGAACATAAGAGATTTTTGAAACCAGAAGAGAGAGATAGAGAGAGAGGAGAGCGAAGAGTGAGGCAATAGAGGTGAAGAAGAGAGATTGAACGATTTTACATAAAACAATGGCTTAGGGGTAGTGGAGAGAGAGGAGGTGGAGGAAGGTAGACAAGGGAGAGAGGAGGAGGCGGAGGAAGGCAAAAGCAAGGGTGTACATGATATTCGAATACCCGACTTGACCCATTTGACTCGTCGAGTTTTAGTCAAGTTGACTCGGGCATCAGGACTAAATTGGGTAGATTTGGGTGATAAAGAGAAATACCCGTAGGGATGGCAAAATTACCTGGTCGGGGTCGGGTACCTGGATCTCCAGCCTGGTATTATCGGGGAATTACCCAAATTTTTTAAGAGGATTGGCTGGGGACGAGGAGAGGAATCCTGGGGGATGCCCGGGGCCGGGCAGGGGCCGGGGACTAGGCTCCTCGGCCCAGCCCCAGCCCGAAATAAATATAAAAATATATTTTATTTAATTTATTTAATTTACGACACAAAGAATCCGACACTCGACATCCGCCTATTTTCGAAGACATCGAGTGTCGGACGTGTCGGATGGTGCATCCGACACTCCATATGATCTATTTTAGAAGACATCGAGTGTCGGATGCATCATCCGACACTTGACACTTACATGTGGAGTCGTGTCAGATTCACAACCAACACTCAATATCAATCTATTTTAGAAGACATCGAGTGTCGGATGTATCTAACACTCGACACTTACATGTCAAGTCGTGTTGGATTCACAACTGACACTCGATATCAGTCTATTTTAGAAGACATCGAGTGTCGGATGATGCATCTGACACTCAACACTTACATGTCGAGTGGTGTCGAATTCACAACCGACACTCGATATCAGTCTATTTTAGAAGACATCGAGTGTCGGATGATGCATCCAACACTCAGCACTTACATGTCGAGTGGTGTCAGATTCACAACTGACACTCGATATCAGTCTATTTTAAAAGATATCGAGTGTCGGATGATGCATCCGACACTTGACACTTACATGTCGAGTCGTATCGGATTCACAACCGACACTCAATATCAATCTATTTTAGAAGACATCGAGTGTCGGATGTATCTGACACTCGACACTTACATGTCAAGTCGTGTTGGATTCACAACCGACATTCGATATCAGTCTATTTTAGAAGACATCGAGTGTCGGATGACACTCGACACTTACATGTCAAGTCGTGTTGGATTCACAACCGACACTCGATATCAGTCTATTTTAGAAGACATCGAGTGTCGGATGATGCATCCGACACTCAACACTTACATGTCGAGTGGTGTCGAATTCACAACCTACACTCGATATCAGTCTATTTTAGAAGACATCGAGTGTCGGATGATGCATCCAACACTCAACACTTACATGTCGAGTGGTGTCAGATTCACAACTGACACTCGATATCAATCTATTTTAGAAGATATCGAGTGTCAGATGATGCATCTGACACTCGACACTTACATGTCGAGTCGTATTGGATTCACAACCGACACTCAATATCCGTCTATTTTAGAAGACATCGAGTGTCGGATGCATCATCCGACACTCGACACTAAATGTCGAGTCGTGTCGAGCTCTATTGAGCGAGTCGAGTTTTGTCGAGCGTTTTGGCAGGTTGCTTGTTTTAGCTTTATTTTTTTGCCTTTTTGCATCATATTTAACTATAATCCGGGTACATATCCAAGGAATCAATTCTCCGGCCCCAGGATTAAATTCCCCGACCCCAGAATTTTCAGAGAATATTTCAGGGATGGGGATTAAAAAACCTTCCCGAGGTCGGGGTCGTGGATTGAGGTCCCCGGCCCGGCTCCGAATTTTTGCCATCCCTAAATACCCGAGGTTATCGGGTCAAAAGTTGAGTAATTTGTGAAGAGTTTGAAAATATCCTACCTGAATATTTAAATTTCAAATTTTAAATTGTTTATGCCACATGTCTACTTATAGTTTGTTACATAATAGCAAAACCCATAATCCTATATAATACAACTTCTAAAACCTAACCATAATGTTCTCTCTCCTCCGTAACATCTTTAATCCCAATCATCTACCCCTCTTTTACTCTTCACTCTCAACATTTTCCTGTCAAATTGGAGAAAAGGTATAGGCAAGGAGTGATGATTTGCTGGTAAACAGAGGCAAGGATAAGGGAGAGAGTGAAGAATTTGAACGGACGTTGGGTTGTTAAGATTTGGAGCTAAGAATACTCTTGGCCAACTTGATGATTTCATTGATGAGATTGTTGAAGGAAGGAAAAAGCTTTTGGACTTTTGCAATCATAGATAGAGTTCATAATCGTCGAATCTATTGTCGGGGTTGTTGTACCTTTAATCGATCTCTTCCTCTTTTTTTATATTTTATATTTATCCTCTTGTGTTTTATGTGTTCTTTAAAGAGAAAATTGAAAAAATAGACCCAATTAGGGACCCTAGTTTAAATTTGGACACATCCTGAAAAATTTTCATGCCATAGACACTTTCTTGACAAAAAAACTCAATTACGCTTATGTATTCAATTTTTTCCCAGAGCCTTATTTCCCTCTCTTCAGACAAAAATTACCGAAACCCATCTCCCTCTCTTCAGATGAAAATTACTGAAACCTATCAAAACCGCTCGAAAAGCAAACCAACACGAGCATCAGTTGAGGATAGAAGCATCAAGCAAGACGACGCAGAGAGAAGCACCCATCGACACACAGAGTCTCTAATTGTGATTTATTTGGTTATTATTCATTAGATTTGATTTAGTTTTTAGGGAATTTGAATTCAGGATTTGAGTTTTCGACGGATTTGCGAACTTATTTAGAGATAAATCGAGTGTTATATGTGATTTTTGTAGTTTGTTTGATGCGTGTGAAAACCGACGAAACAAGTTCTGAATCCAGTGTTATATCGCGCTAAAGAAGACACTCGACACTCGACAACTACCTGTGGAGTCGTGTCGAGTTGCGTAATGTTGAGTGTCAAGTGTTTGTCAAGTGGTGAAATATCGAGTGTCGAGTGTTTGTCGAGTGGTAAAATGTCGAGTGTCAAATGTTTGTCGAGTGGTGGTGTAGTGACGAGTGGTGGTGTAGTGTCGAGTATCGGATAATTGTTGAGTGGTGTAGTATCGAGTGGTGCAGTGTCCAGTGTTAAAGTGTCGAGTGTCGAGTGTTTGTCGAGTGGTGGTGTAGTGACGAGTGACTGTGTAATATCAAGTGTCAGATTTTGTCGAGTGTCAAGTAGGGTGTAGTGTCAAGTGGTGTTGTGACGACACTTGACACAACACAATGCGACACTCGACACTCGACAACACTTGATAATTATCTGACACTCGACTCTATACCACTCCTCATTTCACCACTCGACAAACACTTGACACTTGACACTCGACACTACACAATCACTCGTCACTATACAACCACTCAACAAACACTCGACACTCGACACTCGACACTTCAACACTCGACACTGCACCACTCGACAATTATCTAATACTCGACACTACACCACCATTCGTCACTACACTACCACTCGACAAACACTCGACACTCAACATTTCACCACTCGACACTCGATATTACACAACTCGACACGACTCAACAGGTAGTTGTCGAGTGTCGAGTGTCTTGTTCACCGCGATATAACACTAGATTTAGAACTCGTTTCATCGGTTTTCACGCGCATCAAACCACAAAAATCACATATAACACTCGATTTATCCCTAAATAAGTTTACAAATCTGTCAGAAACTCAAATCCCGAATTCAAATTCCCTAAAAACTAATCAAATCTAGCGAATGACAACCAAATAAATCACAATTAGAGAGATTAAAGAAAGTTGTTCTTATCAGATTTGCTCAGCTTCAGCTGTTGAAGTTGTTTCGGACAGTGAAGTTTTTGGAGGAGTGACTAGTTTCTTTGTTCTTTGTTTCGTTTACTTACTTTCTTTATTTTTGTCGAAATAGGGAATTAATAAAGTTTTGAAAAAAATTGATTATATAAGGGTATTTGAGTCTTTTTATCAAGAAAGTGTCTATGACATAAAAATTTTTCAGGATGTGTCTAAATTTCAACTAGGGTCCTTAATTATGTCTATTTTTTCAATTTTTCCTTCTTTAAAAGACTGGTAAGTAGCTTTGTTTGATCTCATTTTTTTGTTTTCAATTCAAGTGATTTTTATATTTCAATTCCTAACCAATTCATAAAAATTAACTCTAAAAAAATTGATATTTTGTATTTTGTATGTAAACATATAATTAAAAAAACAAACCTGCAATGAAGAGAAGTTGATGAGCCCAAGCATAATAAAAGTTCAAATCTAAAAGAAAGCCCAAACCCAACTTCTTAAATATTAAAAATCAATTCAAAAGCTTGGTAAAAATTGAAGTCAAATTCGACCTGAACCGTGCTGACTCAATCATGGTTGGTCAAGGTTGATTATTTCTATTCTTTCGGGTATGGTCAGGTGGTGAAATTAAATATTCGATCTTACTCGGGCCTATTCAGGTATAGGCAAACCCCACACCTATACACCTTTAGACAGAAGGCATGAAACTTTTATTTACTTTTTTTTTCTTAAAATCAATGTTAAATAAACAATAACTTTTGTGCACGATAGATGCAAGTAAGGAGTTGGTGGTGTGGTAGTGGTGAAAATGTGTACTTGAATGTGTTAGGTTCGAATTTGCCTTAACTTACTAATTTAAAAAAAATTTAAACAGTCAAAGGGCATTTAAGTTATTTAACGTTGACCATCCAAGTTAATAGAAGGAAGGTAACGACAAGGTCATTTCCTCCAAATTCTGAAAGGTAAGGGTCACAATTGTATTTAGGTCATACCTCAAGATCATGGATGAAATGTTCCCTACCCTCAAAATATAATATTAATCTAACTTTTGTGTTATAACTGTTACCTCCTATGGTGGAGGGAGAGGGTGGTTGGATTAGGCTACAATCCAATTTTGAAAAAAATAACCATAGAAAAATGTGTTAAAAGAAATTTTATATAATAACCCTTAAAAACTCTTATAAATCCAATAATTTTGTAAACTACACTGATCTCCCTGCCACTCTACCACCGTATTTTTTCTTTTTATGTTATGAAAAAAATATAAAAAAAGATCAACGATTTATTGAACTAGTTTTGGGTTACTGTTCCTGTAAAAATAAGCAACTTCTGTTCTGATATAGAAAAAATCACTTTAAAAAAAATGTTTCATAAACCAACCATTAAAAACTATTTTACTTTCAAAAGTAGGATAGAAGTGTCTGAGATTGTTGTTGTTGTAACTTTTATTATGACCAATAATCGAAATGGGCAATATATATTGCTTGCTTGTTATATTTAATTATTATTATTTATGATCAATTCTTTTTCCTTTTTTGAATTATTTCCAAAATTATCTATATAAATTAATCAAATAATATTTTATAATCAATTATTTTTCTTTTTATAATTATTTTCAACAATGTTTATATAAATTATTTAAATAATATTTTATGATCGGTTCCCTTGCTTTTTTTAACTATTTCCCACAAACTCTATATAAATTATTTACAATAATATTTTATAATTAATTCTTTATAAAATTATTTATAAAAGTATTTTAAATGAAAATAATTTAAAATTAATATTATAATTTCAAAATAGATCTATCTATTTATAAAATAATTTAAATTTTATACAAGCTTGTTATACATTTACATAACACGAATTTAGATTCAATATGTATGTTAATTATAAAATATAAATACATATTCATAAATACAATAAATTAAAAAATACTTCAAAATATTATATTCATTAAATAATAATTCAATTAAATAAAGTATGATGAAATTTTAAGATAATTAAAAAATTTTAAGAAAATCAAATTTTTGAAAAGTAATAAAATTTATTAAAATAAATCAATAAATATTTATAATTTTTCTTATTAATTAAGTATAATTTTTCCAAAAAAAAAATTCAACAACAATGATAATTTTATACTTTTATTTTTCAAGTGAGGGTACTTTATACTTTTTACACTTCAAAAGCATAAGTATGTCTCTAAAAGCAGCCAAGCCCTTGCTTTTCGAGTCCCTTGTAAAATATTTTTTTTAGCAGCTTATTTTTTAAAGTGGTGGACCAAACAGCCTAGATTGTTGTTACTACAAAAAAAAAGTGTTTTTTTTTTAAACACCAATGGTAACCCCAAACTGACCAATTATCTCATAAATCTCTTCATACTTTACATTCCTCCCTAACTTAGATTCTCTTTTACGGGTCATTTCATATGGAGGCTCAAAATCACATGAATGAAGTTCAAGTTCTTGGGAAATTGAAAATAAGAATCTGATCCCATGAAAACTAATATTTCTATGTTTGCTTATACATACAAATATTGTCATAAGATTCTTGTGGAAATCATATTACTGTATTTGGTTATATAGTAGAATGTACTAATTTTATTCAATATGTGAGTAACACTTTATAAAATTAAATTTTTTCCAGTATAGCAAAAATACTTATGTTATTTTTTATGATCTAGTGTGCAATAAAAAACATTAAAAATATATTAGGTTAATAATTTTGAAAATTTTTAAATTTATTATGAACATATATAATATTTTCTTAGTAGAAGACAACATTTTTTTTAACCGAGGTGTCCGGGCCAGCTTATGCGCACCATAACTAATTCTCGGGGGAGACTAGCGCGACTACAACCCACCGTCACGATCTCCCGCTTACCTCATGGGGAAAGACCATTATGAAGAGTCGAATCCAGGACTTCTCTGTTGACCTTACGAACTCCCTCCTGGGCCGCCCTTGCCACTTAAACCAACCCATTGTAGGTGTAGAAGACAACATACTGCATGCTAAAATCCAAATATATATTATAAATATGTACTATTTTATATAATATATAAAATATTATCTTAACAAATATATATATGAATTTATACCAATATATATATATATATAATTTACGTATATAAATAAATTTACAAATATATATAATAAATATTTAAATATATTTAAATTTAAATAAAATTTAGATAATTCAATTTAAATTTAAATTGAATTTACATATAAATTTAATTTTTACATTATATTTTTATTTATTAAAGTTAATTTTTAAATTTAAATTTAAAATTATTTATAAATATATATATATATTTTTATATATTTATTAATATATATAAATTTTTATATATTTATTAATTTATATTTTATATGTATTATATTTATATATAAATATATTTATCTTAATTTATTTATTTATTATAAATTTATATATAATTTAGTCGTGTTTTTAAATTTATTATTAATATATATTAAATAAATAAATAAATTTATATAAAAGTAAGTTTACATTGCTTAGAAAATCAAAACTCAAATGTTAAGAGGGTTTGATATTACTCCTTTGAAGCCAGCTCCAGCGCTTAAACGACTAAATAAACCAACCACACAAAGATTTGACTTCAAATTCTCACACGGGTCAAAATCTCATTCCCATGTTCAGAAACCCTGTATCAAACGATCCCTTGCTCTTACATATCATAGTTTAATTTCTCTCTTTACAAATAATAGATGAATCTATTTTATATTTTATCATTTAAAAAGGTGCACGATACCCGTCAAGATATTTAATTAATAAAATCTCCTTTTTTTGTCGAGGCTTACCAAAATTTTTTAAAATTCTTTTCAATCCACCCCAAAAATGTTGTGGGGTCACACCCTTGGTTGCCACCGCTCTTATTCAAGTCAAAATGATAAAAGCATATCACTCCTGCATTGATCATGAAAGAGATAAACAAAACACAAGGAATAAGAATAGGGATGGCAAAAACCCGAGGTCGGGCCGGGGACCTGGCCCTAGGAAAGTTTTTCAATCCCCGTCCTCCGAAAAATTCTCCAACAATTTAAGGACCGAGCCAAAGCCAGGGAATTTAATCCCTGTACTCGGATTTTTTAATTTTGTTTGTTATTTTTAAAAAATTGTATTTATATTTGTTTTAGCGAGCAAATACAAGGCCGTTATAGTCAAATATAATGCAAAAAAGCCAGAAAACAAAGCTAAAACAAGCAACCTGTTAAAACGCTCAATAAAACTCGACGCGTTCAATAGAGCTCGACACGACTCGACATGTAAGTATCTAATGTCAGATGATGCATCCGACACTCGATGTCTTCTAAAATAGACTCATATCGAGTGTCGATAGTAAATCCAATACGACTTGACACTTACATATCGAATGTCGGATGTATCATCGAGTGTCAAATGCATCATCCAACACTCGATGTCTTCTAAAATAGACGGATATCAAGTATCGACTGTGAAATCCAACACGACTCGATATCTAGGTATCAAGTGTCAGATGACTCGATACCTTCTAAAATAGACTGATATCGAGTGTCGGTTGTGAATCCGATACGACTCGACATGTATATATCGAATGTCGGATGCATCGTCCGACACTCGATATCTTTTAAAATAGACGAATATCGAATATCGATTATGAATCTAACACAATTCGACATGTAAGTGTTGAGTATCAGATCATCCAACACTCGACATCGTTTAAAATAGACTGATATTGAATATCGGTTGTGAATTCGACACGGCTCGACATGTAAATGTCAAGTGTCGGATGCATCATTCAACACTTGACACTTACATAACGAGTCGTGTCGAACTCAATCGAACGCATCGAATTTTATCTAGCGTTTTGACAGGTTGCTTGTTTATATTGTCATAAATTAAATAAAATATATTTTATATTTATTCCGAGCCGAGCCGAGCCGAGGTGCCTGATCTCCGACCCTTGACGTTCCCCGAGATTCCTCTCCCCGTCCCCGACCAATCTCCCCAGAAATTCCGAACAATTCCCCGACATTACCGGACCAAGGATCCGAGTACCCAACCCCGACCGGATAATTTTCTCATCCCTAAATAAGAGGCTTCAAGTTGCAAAGAGCGTAATGATCGAGGAACAATACACTTAGTTCAACAATATTGGTTTGGTTAATAAAATATCAAAGTAGATTTATGAATGAATCGCCAAATTTTATGGTTCATCCACTTTTTTGGATCCTAACCCAACAAAGAAATTGGCACAACTGGCTACATCCAGCCTCCTCTTTTTGAAATAAACAACTCACAGACACTTCCTTTACAATCTACGCATCAGGTAATTCATTCCTTTTTTTTTTCTTCCCAAAGAAACAGCCAAATAAGCGCCGATCTGTTCAAAAGTTTCTTAGAGTAGGCAGTTTCATTTGAAAGTCCTTTTTATTACACTATATACATATATACATATGCAAACTTAATTGATTCTAGTACCCCTTGATGTTAAAATAAATCAAACATTCAAACATAAACGATTGTTGCAACCATTACAATATTTCAGGCCGTCAATAACATTTCCAAATGATATTTTGCCTCTTCTGGCAACCTTACAATGGCAAAACTCCGAAAATTTCTAGCTCAACTAGATCGCCAAGATGAGGAAAGCAGTATATAAATAAACAGAGAATTACAGGATGCTTACAATTAAGATGAGGATACAAAGACAACCATCTTGTGCAATCAAAATTTATTGCCTTTTAACGTCTGCCACTAAAACGTCCACATATAGACAGCACAACCAATTCTTTAACTCACACACCCTGCAATCATTTCTTCTACAACATCCAGAAAAAAATTCATTTAGATATTAATCCTAACAATTAAGAA